>JAYKAV010002921.1:3415604-3460027 GCA_035582835.1 Phoebastria nigripes | reverse complement strand
GGCAGCACTCAATGGTGGCATGACTTCATTCAGGCTACGATAGTCTACTGTTAGTCTCCACTCTCCATTAGACTTTCDCACTGGCCATATGGGACTGTTAAAGGGTGAGCAAGTCTTGCTGATCGTTCCTTGGCTCTCCAGTTGACGGATCAGCTTATGGATGGGAATCAGGGAGTCTTGGTTGGTGTGATATTGCTGCCGGCACACTGTTGGATCAGCACCTGTTGTTCCTTGACCCTCAGCAACCCCACAACAGAAGGGTCCTTCAAGAGACCAGGCAAGGTAGACAGCTGTTTAAGTTCCTCTGTCTCCGAGGCAGCTACACCAAAAGCCCACCGGTACCCTTTTGGGTCCTTGCAATACCCTCTCCTGAGGTAGTCTATGCCAAGGATGCACGGAGTCTCTGGGCCAGTCACGATGGGGTGCTTTTGCCACTCCTTCCCGGTTAGGCTCACTTCGGCCACCAATACAGTCAGCTCTTGGGATCCCCCTGTCACTCCAGAAATACAGATGGGTTCTGCCCCTTCATAGCTTGATGGCATCAGGGTACACTGTGCACCAGTGTCTACTAGAGCCTTATACTTCTGTAGGTCTGGTGTGCCATGCCATCGAATCCACACAGTCCAGTAAACCCGGTTGTCCCTTTCCTCCACCTGGCTGGAGGCAGGGCCCCTCTAGTCCTGGTCATAGTACTCGTGACTCACTTCTTGTAGATGCGAATCAAAAGTCCCTTTATTAAGATCGGAAGTAAAGTCAGCCCTTCTGCGCTGTCTGGGGAACTGCTCACTGGAGACTAGAGCAGCAGTTTTCCTGGAAGAACCCCATTTTGTGATTGTTTTTCCTTGCAACTTATGTATCCGTGCCTCTAGGATTGATGTAGATTTTCCATCCCGCTTCCTCATGTCCTCTCTGTGGTGACGCAGGTAAAACCACAGGGTGCCCTGTGGTGTGTATCCACTATATCTTCTTGCTTGAGCAGAGGGACGTTTACTCGTAATAGCTGAGATACTGGTCTGTACAGGTGGGGAATAGGACATATTTTCTTTGAGTTGCTGGACCTCCCGAGACAGTTTCTCCACAGCAGACATGCAGGTCCATAGGGAGGAAGAAAGACTTTCTTTGTATTGCCAGAGTTGACCAGCCAATTCATCCACTGTTTGTTCCTCTCCATCTTTCCAGGTCATTATTGCCAATGAGTTTGCATACGATGCTGGTGCGCTCCATACAAACTTCCGCCACATGGGTCGTGTGCATTTGACTTCATCTGGATCTCTGGGTAATTGCTCATTGTTCAGGTCATCATAAATCACCTCCAGCACAGCTAATTCCCTCAGGTACTGGATACCTCTCTCCATGGTGGTCCACTTGCCTGGGTGACATATAACATCTTCCTTGAAGGGATACCTTTCCTTCACACCTGGCAGGAGTCGCCTCCAGAGTCTGAGGGCTTGTGCCACTTTTCCAATGGCTTTGTCAATGCCCCCTTCCCTAGAAAGGGATCCCAGCTGCTTGGCTTCCCTACCCTCTAATTCCAGGCCACTGGCCCCATTATCCCAGCATCGGAGCAGCCAGGTGATAATGTGCTCGCCTGGACGAGGGCTGAAATCTTTTCACATATCTCACAGCTCATTCAGGGATAGGGATCGGGTGGTTACCAACTCATTTACGGGTTCTGCCTCTTCCTCCTCCTGTTCTCCTGATGGCCCTGACTCATCTTCATTCCTTACTAAACGAGCTGATTTTCCTGTGTACTTTCTTTTTTGTATAGGGGCAACTGGTTGGTTCTTTGGTTCAGCCACAGTGACTGTAGCTGGGGTTGGAATAGCTGCAGTGCCTGTTGAGGGGGTTGGAGTAGCTGCAGTGCCTGTTGCTGGGGTTTGGGTAGCTGCAGTGCCTGTTGCAGGGGTTGGAGTAACTGCGGTGCCTGTTGCCAGGGTTGGAGTAGCTGCAGTGCCTGTCGCAGGGATTGGAGTAGCTACAGTGCCTGTCACCGCAGTTTGAGTAGCCACAGTGCTTGTTGCAGGGGTTGAAGTAGCCACAGTGCAACCCCCGCAACTGTTGCTGGGGTTGATCTCTGGATGGTATTCCTAAATAGTTGTTTAACCCTAAACAAGACCTGAACCACATTCAGGAGACATAGCAATATGAACGTGCTTGTTTGAACATCTCAAGGATATTCAACGTTCTCAAGAACTGTTGTGGAGGGCTTCATGAAGAGGATAGAAGAAAAAGGGATTTCTGGAGATATGAAAGGGAAGATGAAGGAGTGGGGAAAAGTGTCCCCCTCCATAAATTGTTTCTTCAAGGAGAAAATGTAGAGAGTAGTGTAATTATTAATAGTTTCCGAGAGGTGGTTTCCTGAGGTACAGAGGTGACGGCAATGCTGAGTACAAATACCAGATTATACTCACGACCAATGATTTTATCATATCATAAAACAGTGTTACACAGTGCATCAAAATGATAACCTTGACCCAGTTCTGAGCAGTGATAAACAACACAACAGGGAACGTATACTGCAAGTAAGGTATTACATAACACAACAGTGAGAGCCAGCCCCACAACTTTGAGAGCCAATAAATCAACTTTGTGACCAGCAACTATTAAATCAATATAATGAATGCTTATAACAAATTTTGACTTAATACGCTTTGGTCAGATTTGTTGTTATCTCAACCCTTTGTGCCCCACGTTGGGCGCCAGAAAAGGACTGTTGTGGTTTAACCTGGCAGGCAGCCAAACACCACACAGCCACTCGCTCACTGCCCCCTGCACAGTGGGATGGGGGAGAGAATCAGAAAAAAAAAAGTAAAATTCATGGATTGAGATAAAGACAGTTTAACAGAACAGAAAAGGAAGGGAAAATAATAATAATGGTAGAATATACAAAATGAGTGATGCACAATGCAATTGCTCACCACCTGCCGACCAATACCCAAGCAGCGATTGCTACTTCCTGGACCACGCCTCCTATTTATATAATGAGCATGACGTCATACGGTATGGAATACCCCGTTGGCCAGTYGGGTTAGCTGTCCTGGCTATGCTCCCTCCCAGCTTCTTGTGCACCCGGCAGAGCATGGAAAGCTGAAAAGTCCTTGACTAGTAGACTACTTAGCAAAAACTAAAAACATTGATAACAAGAATGTGTTATCAACATTCTTCTCATACTAAATCCAGAACACAGCACTAGGAAGAAATTTAACTCTATCCCAGCCGAAACCAGGACAGTATTATTGTGCTGGTCAGGCTAATGTGATAGCAAACAAAGGATACTCCATTCCCTTTCAGAAGATTAATTTTAATTTTCCTAAATTCTTTGTAAATGGAAAACTTCTGCTGTACAGTTTCATAGAAATATTTTTCATTGGAAATTTTTGTTAGCAATGTGAATAATTATGTATTTTTTAACACATTTCTAAGCTTTACACTTTGAATAGTAAGAGTTTGGTTTATTTTATAGCTGACATTAAGAGAGCAGAAATTTAAATGTATAAAGTAATATGTGATGTGGTAAATTTGGGAATTTTTTTGTGTATTGCAGACTATTGCTATATCTGCTGGAGTATCCAATTCCTTCAGAAAAAGAGAAATCTATTTAACAAAGTCCTGCCATTTTTCTGAAAGATAGGTTTAAGGGGTTTTCTTTTGGGGTTTTAATTGACATCGATACTTTCAGAATCAAATGTATTCAATGGAAAGTATTCTTTCCATGTGATATTCCTGGTTTGGAAACAATGTGGTGAATAGAGAATTTAATTGAAAATAGACTTTTTATCTATCTCTTGCCAGAAGTTATCCATTTTAGCTTCAAAATAAAACTGATTTAAATATATTTGCAAAGTTAGGCATTTACACTTAGTGCGCAAGCTTTGTAGCTATCTTACTTCTCTGAGTCTGGTAGTGATGCTGGTGTGTTCTCTGCATCTTGGTTTTTAATCTTTATCTTCTTTCTCTGAGAGGCCAATGTATTTGAGCCATTGCCGTTCTTGCTAAGTCAATAGCATCTGAGGCTGTTATAGCATCGTCTTTTATGTCATCACCAAAATTGACTCCCAACAGAGGACAGTATGATAAGGAAAGTGACGTATTTGAGGTGATTGCTCTGGGTCCTTATCTCTTGGAGATAAAATAAACATATTGAAAGTCGGAATGATAATGTGCCATTGAATGAGTTTGGAAACCATGTTTTGTTGCATCTGGAAGTACATTAAATGTATCATGTGTCTTAATACTGAAGGACAAGTTTGATTGGAAAAATTTGCCTGCCGACCTGCTTCTTCCCTACTGTCTCAGAAAAAAAAATACAGTAATTGGAAATGGTATTTGTGGAGATGAAGTACTGTGACTGGAAGCTGCAGAATGAGTTTTGTTAGCTCTGATTTTATTCTTGCATCCGTATTATCAGTAAGATAGTATTGTAATGGGCAGAATAGATTAATCTTTGAGATAGGCAAAGGTTGAACTGATTAATTGTTACGTGGTCTCTTATCATATCAAAACCAGAGTCTGTGTTACAAACAAAAGGGCAGTATTGTAACTAGCAAAACAATACTGAATCTGCTGCTGATGTCTTTTCTACCATCCTTTGAAGGTGGTGGGTGATGGGAGCAGCAGCAGAGAAAGTCTTAGAAATATACTCAATAGAGTGGTAAAATAAATATAACTAATTCTCATTTTGTGGACTTACAATATTTTTTCAAAAGTGAAATTTGTTGATGTTACTTGAAATTAGAAAGTGTCAGAGCTACAGATCTAGTGTTCTTGAAGCTTCTTTTTGTCAAGCAGCTTATATGAAAATGGCTCTGAGGTGTTAATTTGTTGTTCAATATTTTTTATTTCCACATATGCTTTACTTGGTGTATTTTGCATGTTTTGATTGAGATATTGAGTGAAAAGGAGGTAACGCTGACTTTGAAATGAAAGATGTTTTTTTGAAAATTGAAAGTGTTCATTGGATTACCATCTCTTGTTCATCTGTAAAACAAAAATGTCAGTGAAGTAGAAAAAAGAATAAATTACAGCTGACTTTTCACAGCATTTTTTATTCCTATAATTTTTGTAATGTTAGCTCTTTTTTGGTGTCTTTTTTTCCTTTTTTTTTTTTTTTTTNCCCTCTTCTTTTTTTCCTTAATTAAAGTCAGCAAAGAAGTTAGGGTCACTGAAGCTTTGATGGTTGGGACCCTTCTGTAATGTCCAGAGTGCATTGAATGTCTCAAAGTTTGATGACTCTAGTGTAGACAGTCTTTTGCATTTTAACTCTGTTGGCTGGATTGTCAACTGGTAAACTGTGATCAAAAGCAAGAGCTCATCTTTATTTCACAGGGAACAGCAAGCTACTGGTGGAAAAATGTATATGTATTTATTAAAAACAGAGAATGAACTATTAGCAGAATAATAAGATAAGTAGATGCATGTTGCTGTTTTAGTTTAATTCATAGTGAAGAGATTTCCTGCAAAAGAAAGTATGATCCCAGGGTGAACATTAACTGTGGAACAGTGTCTTGACTTTCATTTCAGTGTTCTTCTCCATAATGACATGAAAAATAGATCCCATAAATTCCTCAATGGGATACGGCTATTTTCAGTCTTTGAAATTCTAGTACTAAACTTTATTAATAGTCTGTCTGAAATGAAGGAAGATGAAACCCTGAAGCTAGAAAACTGTTACTGTTGGCAAAGGGAAGATGTTATATTTAACAATGTGCAGACTTTATTTCTTACAGTGAAGTATACTAGTACAGAGAAAAAGAGAGAGATCGGGTTTTGCTGTGGGAGTTCAAATATACCTTTACCTTGGCTTAAAATTACAGTGCAATTATCAATTAGGAAAATAGGAGGGGCAGTAATATCATGGATAACATTCTTTAGTGCCTGGTTTTTAATCTCCTTTTGCTGCAAAGTTCAATGGAGATGTCTCCAAGATGTATATTTGAGAGCTGCTCAGATAGGGTGGGTTATTAGCACCATCTCAGCCCCTGTGCAGGCTCAGCTTGCTTTCTGCAGACCTGCCTGGAAGCCTCTGCCCTCTGTTCTTCCCACTCCGGATGATCAGGTAGCGAGCAATGCCCACTCCCGCTGTGCAGTCACTTTCCTTTTTCTGTTTTGCCTTGTTTATAATATGTGCTTGTTCCAATATAATAAACTTGGGTGGGAAACGGTTGAGCAGCCCTGCAGAAGTTAGCCTGGATGTGGGCTGAACAGTCTTCATGGACTTGAGTTAAATCTGCGTGGAACTACTGCTCTTCCCACGCTGTAGTTTCTCCTGGTCACAATTCCAGAATTGCAATGCCGAGACACTGCAGTGCAGAACTGGGTTTGGGACTTTTATTTGGGACTCAATATCAGGAAGACACAAGTAAATGCAAGCAGCATAGTAGCATTTATGTGATGGGGTACCTGAGCTGAACAAACCATGTTAGACTCAGTACGCTGCACATAGAAGTGGGTTAGTAGTGTTTAAGGCTGTAGTATGGATAATCTGCTTGGTGGAAGAGGGGGAACAGAAGTTACTGAGAGTTGAGTACTACTTCTGATTTTTAATCTTCATTTCTTTTCTTTAAAATCAAATTTGTGTCATTCTTTTAGCAATAGCATTATTCATTATGGTTCTTGATCCAGTAGTAGTATTGTAGTATTGGTTTTTGGGACAGGTTTTGCAAACAGTTGTTCTTCAGCATGACTAGTGTCTGGGCTAGGCCCCAGAATATCTGTTGATCGTTTTCCACTATGGTGTTCTTCGGAGTGCAGTATATACTGCTGCTTCTGATTATAGTATGTACGGTTTTGAGAGACAATAGGTGCCTTTAAATTAGAAACAGCAAATAGCTGCTACAAGCAAAATTTTCAAGTAAGGGGTGATTGCCTAAAAAATAAAACGGGAATGAATGTAATAAAAGATACTGATATCCTTGCTTCCTTATCTTTTTTTAAGCAGAAAAAGATATAAATTATACACCTACTTAAAGAATATGCCTTTTCTCTGTAGTAAGGATACCACTGGTCTTTCAATAAAGAAAACCACGGTTTCCAAACACTGCATTCAAGTTCTGTTCCCTAGTTAGAAATACTTGTTTCCGTGCTTGTTAAAGTTTTGGCTGGGAGTTTTCCTGATCCTTCTTGACCATGTTCACCAAGTTACTGGAAGAGTAGTTAGAAAGCAAAATGTGTATACATAGGTTGGTATTCCATATAATTAGATCATAGAATATGTATTTCTTGATTTTATCTAAGCCATGGTTTGCTGTAGTGCAGTGTAGTAATAAGAGAGAAAATGTTTAGTGTTTGGTTAGTTTTTTGATACATGGGCATTGATAAGAAACTCCTATGTATGACTGCTTTTGAGGGATCTAATATTGAAAAAGTAAGAACTTAAATGTGCTTAAAGATTTTTTTTTTTTGAAGACTTACCTTAACACTTGTTCAGTATGATGCGCAGTTATCAGTACATAATATTCATTTATATACAACATTTATTGAAATTTGAGATGATGCACTTCATTTGAGTGGAATAGGAAACTATTCCTCTTCCTCCTGTCATCTTTGAAAACTTACACTCTCATTCTATTACTGTCTCTCACCTAACATCCTTCCTCATTAGGACTGGAATATCTCAAAGAAAATAATATCCAAGCAATGTCTCTGTGGCAGGCCCATCACTCAGTGCCAAGAGGAAAACTTGAGGTATCTTTGAGGTTGTGAGATCACAAGATAGAAATCTTGTCCCCACAATTCTAACTTCATCTATTTTTACATTCTATTTTTTCAGACTGACAATTTTTGAAATAATATTTTAAAATCATGGTATGTTTTGTTGGTTTCTTTTAAGATCTATGTATCACATTGAGGAAAATGGAATGTAAAATAACTGAGCTTTAAAAAAGAAGAGCTGGTAATTAATCTCTCTTGTGGAATACTGCTCATTCTTCTGTTACCTGATCATGGTCATCAAAGAATGATATAATAATTTTGAAAATTATACTTACTAAAGCACTCAGCTTTTTTTCTGAGGTGTATTATTGGATTTTATCTAGCCTCTTGCTATTTGTGAGGCTATTCTTGGCAGGAAATATATAGTATGTCTAAAGGAGCAAACATAGCTTTTTTTACGCTTACATATTAAACAAACGTATGTACATTATCACCTCTATCTTATCTAACTACCTCCTGTTGTAAATCTCTGAACATTTTCTTATTTACTGCTTCCTCTGGTAGAGGGTTGGTGTCTCTGCTGAGATGCAGTGATGTGTACTGCATCTCTTGTAATGCAGAGGAAAATGGCTTCATAGGAGGAGCCTGTAACTTCTGGTTGGGGGGCAGTTAACTTCAGCTGCCCCAGCGGGATTGTAAGTTTCTCTCTAATCAGAGTATAAATTTTCAGGGATACTAGGATAAGAATTTGTCTCACAGGTTTGAGTTTTGTTCTTTTACCCAAAGATTACTGCATCTAAGTAATCTAAGAATGCCAACATGAAATACGCTGATCTGTTACCAACACCATAGGCTGGTGTTACTGAAGCGTAAAAACCATTTTAAAAAAGGCAACCACTTATTTAAATGGGAAGGCAGCTCTCACTTCTTTGTTGCAAAGCATATAAGGAGTTGTTATTGACACAGCTGAATTTCTATTTACCTTGGGCCCCTGAACTTTGAAACAATAGTGTAAATAATATGCAGGTATTTGCATGAAACAAACACACACAATAGATTATCCCTCTTTGCTTCCCACTTAGGCATGTTATAAAACAGTTATTTTAAATAAGTAAAAACAAACTCCACATCATTTTACTCTTCAACATTATTGTTTTTTATGTACAGTGGAAGAACAAGACAGAGCTAATTGCCTTCCTTCGGTTTGTTATGCCTTCCACCACCAAACTTACATTTAGAAAAAAATTATTTTCTTTCTAAATAGTTCCCCTCTTAATTTTTTTATTTATTTTTTTATAACCTCCATATATGGTACAATGAGACAGACTTTGAAAGACAGTTTTCTGCAGCGCTTAGACAAAATTTTTGGTAGAAAACAATGGATAATCCTTATGGACACTTTGCAGATACCAGCAGATCAGATATCACATTTTTAGTGATTTCAGTCACTAAATTAAAAAATAAGGTGGGCTTGTTTTTCAGAGGTATAAAACTTCTATCACGGTGTGTGTTGAACAGTAGTTTCTGTGCTTTTCTGGTAAGATGAGCTCTCACTTGCAGAGGTTTTTTCCTCTTGAGTGGAATCCTCTCAAGAAGTCAGAAAGCTGTGGGATTTCCTCTTATTTTTGTCACTGTAAATAGCGGGGAGACCTATAGCTTTCGGTTAGTGGGGAGGGAGAAGGAGAAGAAAGGTATCTAAGTTCTTTCTGTAGGAAGGTTAGATTAGAATATGATAGTCTCTCACTTAGGGTCTTTTCTCCTCCTCTGCCTTCCAGTGGAGGTCTCTGAAAGGCCCTCAGTGGTGTATCGTTAAGGACACTATTGCATCATATTAAATTAGAGAACAGAGCTATTGGCATCTATGGCTTACGTTCACTTTTTACCGCTAGAGCCGAATAGTCTCACTGAAAGGCTTTCTTTAAAACTAAGTGTTTTCAAATGATTTAAAAAAAAAAAAAAAAAAAAAAAAAAAAAAAGGATAAAAAGGTATTGTTGCTGTGTTTACCTCTTTTTGTATATGTTCTTGATTTGCTCCCCTTGGAGAATATTATTTAGTAAGGCATAATTTTCCTCTTCCATTTTAAAGTTTGTTTACTTTTATACGATACGTAATTTCATGATGTGCAAAAGTTAATTCCAAAATTCCATATTTATTTCACCATGAAGCTGTAAGGAGCAATAATCATGTTAGGGAAGGGGAAATACTTGTTCTATCAATTCATAAAATTTTATGCAAATTGGGAAATATGACTAATAAGCTAAACATTATCAGGTATTGTCCTTGAAAATTTACAATATGTAAGCTCCCAATTTCTTAGCAGTAATAGTTGCAGTTAACAATTAGTAATTGTAGAACCAGAAATAAAGTTGTTCTGCTGGTACCTAGAATTTATATTCTAATTCCCATTTTATTTATTTATTTATATAAATATATAACTTGCTTTCTAATCCCCAGAAAACAGCTTTTGAACTAGTAGTTGTAACTTATACCTATTAGCTTGGAAAAGTTATTGATTTTATGAACTCATGGGAAATAGGTAATGGGCACCAAATTTGTTCTTTTCCCATCTTTAAAAGAAGCAAAAAGAGGGAGCTGAGGAATTGTGTCATAAAGCACAACTTTGGTTTCCAGAAAAATATTGGAGCAAGTAATTGAACCAAATTGTTTGTAGGCACTAGAAGATAAAGAAATTACTGTCAGCTAAACTGGATTTGTCAAAAACAGATAGTCAATTTAGTTTCCTTCTGAGGCAGAAAAACAGGGCATGGATAAGAAATAAATCAGTGCATGTTATATTTTGTCTTTAGTAAAGCTTTTGACACTAACAAGGTATTTCAGTATGCAAGCAAGGGGAACGTGCTCTAAATGAAAATACAGTAAAGTGGATATAAAACTGGAGCAGCACCTGTTGTAATCATAGTTATTTGGAAATGGAAAATGGAAAGATAGAAGAAGTGGGATTTTTATGGGGTCTTTCTTGTGTTCCATGCTACTCGGTATATGCGTAACGCTTTGGATGATAAAAAACCCCACCATATTGTCTTAAATTTGAGGACAGCATGAAACTGTGAGAGGAGATGCAGCTATGTGAAAGGACAAAATTAGAGTTAAAAAGGATCTTGACGAATTGGAGAGGCAGTCTGAAATAAATAGAATGCAGTTTCCTAAGAACAAGTGCAAGAATCTGTACATGTGCAGGAAAATATGATTTAAAGAATGAGGGTGAGGAGCTGTCCTGGTTTCAGCTGGGATAGAGTTAATTTTTTTTTTCCTAGTAGTTGGTATAGTGCTATGTTTTGTTCGTTTCTTGTTCCCTTATGCTCTGTTTAGTTCTCTTCTTGATGTGTTTTGTTTGTGGTTTTTTTCCCTTTCTAACATCTTGTTCCCTGCTTGTATATTTATTACAGTATCTCTTTGATTTCTTCTCCTGAATCGCCTTGGTGGCAGTACTTTGAACTGATAGTAATGTGAAATTACAAACCCGTTTTAGTGAACAAAGCATAATGACAAGGCATATTCTGCAGAGTTTACAATCGGAGCAAGAGGTGAAACAACATGAATAACTGACTAGAGTAAGAGGTAATCAGTACAGATAACTTTTCAAGAAGAATAATTTTTAAGAGTAATTTGAACAGTTAGTAATTTTTGGCAAATGAGGTAAAGGGGTTCTGTTGCAATTGTATGGGCAAATGAAGTGTGGAGCTTGATAGGAAAGGGACTGTTAGGAAAAAGTGATGTGCGATGGTTGGAAATACAAGCAGTGTTCAAATATTTTAAAAGGTGGAGGTATAAATGGTGTGTAAAGCTTTAGGATGAACATTCACTGGCATTTTGAATTTGTTCAACTAAAGACCATGGAAGCGCAGAAGAGAATGAGCTGGAAGCAGGGAGTGGGGCCATCTGCGCTCTTTCTCCCAGCTGTGGTCTTTCTCTCTATCCATCAAAGTTCTTCACAATAGAGAACATTTAAAATTAGGTACCCTACACCACAGATTCTTGTCTTGGGCAAATAACTAACAGAGATTTTATTTTGGATTTGAGGTTTAGACTAGAACTATATAGGAGTGTAACTTTTCGATTTTCCTTTCTCTTGGACGTCAGTTTAAAAACCATATGAGCTCTAAAGATAGATACCTCAAATATTCTTTACTTTAGTGACCTGTTAAAACCATTCCATGTCAGAAGTGATGAATAGTTTTTGTGGGTTCTGAGCAGGTTCCTGATCGATTGGTTGCTAGTTAATGAGGGAGAAGAAGGGCAAGAGAAGCTGAAGTCCAGCTGACTGTG
The DNA here is from genome assembly GCA_035582835.1 of Phoebastria nigripes. Lineage (NCBI taxonomy): Eukaryota > Metazoa > Chordata > Aves > Procellariiformes > Diomedeidae > Phoebastria > Phoebastria nigripes. Next base: position 3,448,089 of record JAYKAV010002921.1, on the reverse strand, counting down.
CGAGAGCACACCTGCCTTTTCTCTTTTCTTCATTTTCTCTGTAATGAAGGAACCAATTGGTTTAGAGCGATCAATGCTGACCTGTTAGGATCAGGCGGTGTTCTGGCATTGCCAAGGCAATTAAATTCAGCAGAGCAAGGATTATAAAGAAAAAAAAGAAAGGGCCTGAGACTTTGAATTGAATAAGAGCTACATTGATATTTTAAGGTTGGCAAAAAACCCCAACCTAATATAGTTAAAAAGAATTAAATCATTATCATGTTCTCTTTCGTGTGAGATTGGGAATGACAAGATCGTTGTCATTTGTCCTTTAAATTCGATAATCTCTGGTCCTGCTTCTGTAACTGGGGATTTCTGCACAATGTAATGTATGTATTTGGAGGAGGCAGTTTGCTTTGAAATTTCATATTGGTACTTGAAAACTTCCCCCTTTGTTGTCTGTTGTATTCTGTAAACTCGTAGGCTGTGTACCTTCACAAAATGATTCATTCCAATTGAGGGGGATAAAAAAAGCCCAAACCCTTAGTAAATAATCATAATACATAGTTCTTGTCAAGTGGTAGGTTTGGAAAGTTTGTCATATATTTCAAGACTTAAATAAGATGAAGTTTTTATGATTCTGGCAAGTCTTGTGTTGCCTTGTGTGGATGTCCTTAAAAGGGAATGAATTCGTTTCCTGTAAGAGTTTTGGCCTTGTCAAAACCAATATATTTGGCAAGTTGGAATTAACTTGCATCAAATGTTAGATAGTTACCTGCTCCATATTTTAACTTATAAATTTATTGAATGTGGACATTAACTGGCAATATTATTGATATTAAATTAAATGCCAGGATGTCCCTTCTATGCCTCTTTCCTGCTTGAAAGAGGCTAATGCATAGTTTTGTAAGATTCATTCGTTCTGAGTCAAGACATTTCTATTAAAAAAACAAACCAAACCAACCAAAACCCTGCAGGCAAACCAAAAATCTTGAAAAAATATTTTATAAGTATAATATCAAAACAATAATATCCAAGTATGATTTATCTTTGTGTCTGATATTCTCAGTTTTACTTGATTGACCCACATTTCTGTGGAAGTTAACCTTCCCCTCTTTCCACCTCAAAAACATCAGAGAGCCTGAATGTATATAAAGTTCCTTTAATCATCAGTTGCATGTTGTCATTTTAACCTTCATCATACAAGCATCCGTTAGTTTATGCTTGTCCTTGAGCAGATGAGGTGCATAATCCTGTTCTTTCAATCTTTTAAAGCATTTTTATTGGATCTTTGTAATTGAATGCTATGTTAAATCAACTCCTCATTTTGAAATCTGAAGCTCATGAGCTAATATGTCAAGTCCATTCTAGCTGATAACTGTGGCTTTGCACTGACTTCTTTAGTGATTTTAGGCGTAAGTATATATATGTACATATATGTGTGTGTATACATATATATACACACCATTTAATTTTCATTAGGGAACCCCAGTGAATATGATCATGTATTCTATAATGGGTGGGAGGAGTGGAAATTTTTATGATGCCACTTTTTGATGTGCTACTTTTTTGATGTAACTGTTCCCTGTTCAGGAGTCTCCACCAGTTAGTGTTCAGATACAGTTGTAGAAATTCTTTCTCTTTATGTTTGAATGTGTTGACCATGGAGTAAATGTTCTACTTTAAAACAAAGTATCAAGTGTGGGGACTTCAAAGGTGGTTGTTAGAACTGGTGCATTTCTGCCCTCTGCATAGGGAGCATGGCTAGTGCTAATGACTTCTGTCCCGGATGTATCCTCTTTTAGGATGTATCATCATTCTAATCTCCACTGATACAGAAGGGGGTTTGGGTTTTTGTGCTAACTATGCTCATACAGTGTGGGACAGGTTTAATGTTAATTTTCAGACTGAATTTATTATAGAGTAAGAACACTTGAGTGTAAGCCTATATTGGTTATCAATAATATAGTGAATTCTCTATACTGTGGAGAATACTGATGTTAAACAGGTCTTGAACAGACAGTTTTTAAAAAAGGAGAGCCAAAGAGTATTAATCTGTTGACAGGAAGGAAAATCAGACTTGCTTATCCTGATCTACTGGTGCAGAGCTTAATTGTGATATATGGCACTAACAATTCTATGTGTATAAATATAGAAGAAAATTGGTAACAGAATATTCCAAGTAATCTTTTTGTTTTAAAAGGAAAGGGGTACGTTAGCCATGTATGAACTCACTCTCAAAAATGAGTAGTTTAAACTGTATGTTTCTTGCGGAAGCAAGGCTGCTTTTTACAGGCCAAAGGGTTTCTAGGTTCACCAGGTTTTCAGTCTCGGCCTTTTATTTGAATAAAGTTCAGTCCGTAGTCCAAACCTTTTATTGAAGTGCAGGTCTGGAATGTCTCTTTCTGGAAAGGGACATGACAGCATAAAATTTATGTAATACCTCTAAAAATGTATTTTTGATGATGATGGTTTAATATTTCAAAAGTCATGAAGGTTTAACTTTGAGTGCTAATTTAAATGTGTCTCAGGCCTTTAGCATTAGTATTTATGAGAATATGAGTCATTTCGAGGTTGAATTTTTTAGTGTAGAATAGGCATGTTCATAGACTTCACTAATGCAAAACAAACATGGCTAGAGTCATAGTACAGGTGCTCTCCATTTGCAGTGTAATAAAACATACTTTTGCATTTTATTTATTCATTGTAGATGTCCTCTTCTGTTTATGTATGTGCAACATTATTGCTTTGAAACAGAGGTGGAAAACCGAAGCTGTAGGTGTGGAACTAAAAGCGTATGGACAGGGTTTACCTTTTAGAATACTGACATTCTACAATAGTGTATTATTTGTAATAAAAATAATCTTTGAATTAGTACAAATTAACATTGGCAATGCACTCCTGATGAGATATTTCCAAAATTGTGCTGCACTTGTGTAAGAGAACAAAGTTTTGTATTGTGAGAAACAAAAGAAGTGTAGTAATGCCCCTTTATGCTTTTCATAAAGGCCTGATGGGGCACAGGTGGGTTCCAGCCAGGTAAACTCAAACATGAGGTCATTGTGCTAAGGGGGATAACCAATTCTGCTGGAAGGTCTTTTTTTTTTTTTTTTTTTTTTTTTTTCCTTCTTTTTCCCCTTCACAAAACATGGTGAATATTTTAAAGTCTGAAGCTAAATATGTTAAGAAGTGTCACAGTAAAATCAGATCTTACTTGTATGGGGAAAGAATTTTTTTTTTTGTTACTTTTTGCTTTGAGGTTACATATTACTTTAAAAGCAAGTTCCTTTAAAAAGATGTGCTGGCATGAGATAAGTATAGAATAATATGGAACTGCCTGTTTATTAATATTCACTGCGTTTTCTCTTTCTTTTTCTTTTTCTTGCTCTTCCTACTATTTCTACTCTTTCCTTAGTTATAGCCATGCTTTGAGGTTGTTTGGTTGATTGGGGGTTTTTTGGTTGTTGTTTTGTTTTTTCTTTTTGTCTTAAATACATCTCCTGAAACAGAAGTAGATGTCAAGTCTCTTATGCTAGTTGATCTTCTCTTAGCATTATGCATTTTGTTATATGTTTGTTGCCCAAATTGCTTGTCATGTACAGACATGCATCTTTAAATAGTATCTAATTGTAATGTTTTCACACAGTGGTTGATATATGGACTTGATCGTTACATATAGAAAATGGAATCAGACATTGGGCAAATGATCTTTAGTATTCCAGCTATATAAAATCATTAGAGCTGAAATTTGTTCATGTCCAACCACTGTATTTTTGTTTTACTTATTTATTTGTGGAAAATCAGCAAATATAGTTGAAACCCTCAGTATAAGAGATCATTTTAAATACAGTTTGATCCTATTTCTATGGTATGTGTGTATAACAAAATGAAAATGTGATCCCAACATGAGTTAGGCATGCACATGTTAACTTTAATCTGGCTACCGTGGATAATAATAGCAGGTGAGTTGTAGGGGTGCAGGTTTCAGCTACTGAGATTCTGAGGGTTCTTTGTAAGACTTGTATGTGCTTTAGTCCACAATGTAGGGTGTAAAACCAATGGTACTGCGGCATTAAAATTACCATGACTTTGTTTCCCTATGCTTCACTCACTTTTGCAAAGTACACATGCTCCTGGACTCTTTTCCCTGAAACCAGTTTAAAAGGTTTCTATAGACCAATGTTTCACTAACATTTTGGCAGTGTTGACTTCTTTTGGCTTATCGATCCCTTTCCTGAGTTGATGTTAAGAATCTGAAAGTGAGATGTTGAGAGTCAGCTGTGTGTATTTAGGTAGAAACACTGACCAGCCTTCTCTGGAGTAATATAAAAAAACCCAATATAAAGTAATGTAAAAAGAAATGATCAGGAAGTTTGAGTTTGGGGTTGATATAGTTGAGCCGTTGGAAGTTGTAGGAAGTCAAGAAAGCTCTAGGATCAGAGGTGAAATAGATGGATAGGGTATAAATGAAAGGCCATACATTACATAAATCCATACCACAATTACTTGCTAAATATGGAGGCAGAAGTGTTCTTAAACATTTTATGGTGAAAAGTACACAGGTTAGTTATTGATTTCAACTAAAATTTGGAGGCTATATTGTAAGTATGTCAAGATTCATTCTGAATATATCAAATATATCATCTATTTCAGGATACGTGACCTAGCAGGGGAATGGGAAACACTAACGCTAAGCGAGCTGCCAAGGTGAAGGAAAGTGGGCATGAGCTGAGAGGAGGAGGTATAGTAAGAGATCTGAAAATGAAGTGTGAAAATTTGACTTTGGGCATAGGTAAGGAAGGCCAGAAGGGCATGTGACGAGGGGAGCTTAGTTCTGAAGTTCAAAGGTTCCACTCCATGAAGGACAAAAATAAGTCACAGTCCTGTATTCCCTGTAAATTTCTAGTTAATGAAAATACAGCAATAAATAATATTGACTGTGTCTGTTTCCAAACAGAGATTTATTTCATTATACTGAGAATAATAATATTATGGAGGAAAAGATAGTATTAGCCTGATAATAGCCTCCTAGTCATAACTGACATCAATTACAGCTAGGAATAAAGCATTGGAGTATAATGAAGAGCTGCCTCCTGAAACATGTTTTCACTACATTAATATGTAAGAATAAAATACATAAACAACTTCTCTTTTAGCTGCAGATCAAAATAATGCAGTACTGAGTTCAAATTATCTGCTTAATAAGGGAAGTGGATGGTTTAAAAGGTAATACAGCACATTCAGGTAAATTGAATTGATATGCTAATGAAGGTTATGTCAACAGAATTGAGATTCACTTAACTGCATGGTAAGATTTCTGTAAAAGATACTCTTTACCACAGAGCACCGCTGTCACTTCTGTCACAAGAATCTTATTATTTAGAGGAAAAAATCTTCTTGAAGAAGATACGATACAAGCTAATGCCTTTCAATGGCAGTTGTTCCAATGTAATGTTGTAATGATCTAATTGGATTTAGAATATGAGAGAGTTGTGTGTGCTCATAGCTGCTTTGGGAAGGCCAGATACAAAGTAATAACAATGGAGAGCTATCAGATATCCTGAGGGTACGTATGGTGAAACAAGCATGTGAATACACCAGCTCAGCACTTTTTTTTCCAGCGCAAACGTGTAACTGCAGGGTTCTGATAGGCTGATGTCAGCTAGATTAGAGCTAATATCCTAAATCACTAATTTCATTCTCACTATCTCAGCTGCTATGCAGGATAGGGACTATTGAAAAGACTGGTTCCTCCCCCACCCCCCGCTGCTTTTTTTTTTTTACTTTTAACTTTTTGGTTCAAGTGTAGTGGTTTATTTCTTCATTAGGAGTCACATTTTAAAGTGTTAGCTAAGTAAATTCAGCAATACTCCAAAGCAGACAGTAATGAAAGAAAACAACTTCCCATTAAACCAAACGTTGTGGTTTTGTTTTGGGAGCTCTGGTTTGTCAGTGCTAGAGATGTGCTGTATGGGCAGAATTCCAGCTGCTATCGAGGTGAAAACAGATGTAGGACCCAATTTTATAAAGTGGTGTCCAAGTTTATAAAGTGGTGTCAGGCATATTGTGGTAAGAGTTCAGATGGATCAGAGCACTTAAAAAATCTCTTTTGCATTTTCTTCTTATAGAGGGAGAAAAAATTGTTATTTAGAGCTACATTTGAGTGGTTTTCATCTTGAACATAGTACCAAATTTAATGATAGAGGAAAAAATATCAAGAAGATTTACCTGAATTGGGGCCTAATACAGTACCTTCATGAGTAATGGAAATCTTTCAGTGACAGCATTAAGCTGGGAAAAGAAGACTTGCCCTTTCTGAGTACTACATGTCTTCTGGAATGAAAAAGGCAGAGGTTTATGGAGAAGAAGTAAGTCTGTTACATGAGAGGATCCTGGGTAGATCATTAAAATTATTTAAGGAGCCTTTATTTTGTCATAACTTATAGAATCATAGAATAGTTTGTGTTGGAAGGGATCTTTAAAGGTCATCTAGTCCAACTGCCCTGCTGTGGGCAGGGACATCTTCAACTAGATCAGGTTGCTCAGAGCCTCGTCCAACCTGACCTTGAATGTTTCCAGGGATGGGCCATCTACCACCTCTCTGCGCAACCTGTTCCAGTGTTTCACCACCCTCATTCTAAAAAATTTCTTCCTTATATCTAGTCTAAATCTACCCTCTTTTAGTTTAAAACCATTCCCCCTTATCCTGTCACAACAGGCCCTGCTAAAAAGTTTGCTGCCATCTTTCTTATAAGCCCCCTTTAAATACTGAAAGGCTGTGATAAGGTCTCCCTGAAGCTTTCTCTTCTCCAGGCTGAACAACCCCAACTCTCTCAGCCTTTCCTCATAGGAGAGGCGTTCCATCCCCCTGATCATTTTCGTGGCCCTTCTCTGGACCCGCTCCAACAGGTCCATGTCTTTCTTATGCTGAGGGCTCCAGAGCTGGATGCAGTACTCCAGGTAGGGTCTCACCAGAGCAGAGTAGAGGGGCAGAATCACCTCCCTCGACCTGCTGGCCATGCTTCTTTTGATGCAGCCCAGGATACGGTTGGCCTTCTGGGCTGGGAGCGCACATTGTTGGCTCATGTCCAGCTTTTCATCCACCAGTACCCCCAAGTCCTTCTCGGCAGGGCTGCTCTCAATCCCTTCATCCCCCAACCCATATTGATACTGGGGGTTGCCCTGACCCAGGTGCAGGACCCTGCACTTGGCCTTGTTGAACCTCATGAGGTTCACAGGGGTCCACTTCTCGAGCTTGTCCAGGTCCCTCTGGATGGCATCCCGTCCCTCAGGTGTGTCGACCGCACCACTCAGCTTGGTGTCATTTGCAAACTTGCTGAGGGTGCAGTCGATCCCACTGTCTGTGTCATTGATGACGATATTAAACAGTACTGGTCCCAATACGGACCCCTGCGGGATGCCACTCATCACCAACCTCCATCTGGACATTGAGCCATTGACCACTACCCTCTGGATGYRACCATYYAAYYAMTTCCTCRYCCMCCRKRCARTCCACCCATCAAATCCATACCTCTCCAGTTTAGAGAGAAGGATGTTGTGGGGGACCGTGTCAAAGGCCTTACAGAAGTCCAGATAGATGACATCCGTAGCCCTTCCCATGTCCACTGATGTAGTCACTCCATCATAGAAGGCCACTAGGTTGGTTAGGCAGGACTTGCCCTTGGTGAAGCCATGCTGGCTGTCTCGAATCACCTCCCTGTCCTCCATGTGCCTTAGCATAGCTTCCAGGAGGATCTGTTCCTCCTGGAAGAACTTGGCTCTAAGCCTATCAATTTGCAACTTTCAGCATTTTCAGTACAATATTTGTACTGTCCTGGTTCCGGCTGGGACAGAGTTAACTTTCTTCCCAGTAGCTGGGGGAGGGGTGTGTGTGCGCTGTGTTTTGGGTTTGGTACGATAGGAGCATTGATGGCCCATTGATGTTTTGGGTGTTGCTGGGTGGTGCTTGCACCAGGGACTTTTCAGCCTCCCATGCCCTGCCAGGTGCGTGGGAAGCTGGCGGGGGGAGCATAGCCGGGGTGGTTGACCCAGCTGGCCAATGGGGTATTCCATACCATGTGATGTCATGCTCAGTATAAAACTAAGTCGGGGGCAGGTGGGCGCTCTGGTGTCATGGGATGGGTTCTCGCGTATCGGGCTACGCGTCAGTCCGCGGGTGGTGAGCAGTTGCATTGTGCATCGCCTGCTTTGTATATTCTGTTGTTGTTGTTGTTGTTGTTGTTGTTGTTATCACTGTTGTTATTACTGTTCTGTTTTGTTTTATTTCAATTATTAAACTGTTTTTATCTCAACCCGTGAGTTTTCCTGCTCATGCCCTCCTGATTCTCTCCCCCATCCTACCGGAGGGCAGAGGTGAGCGAGCGGCTGCGTGGTGTTTGGTTCCTGGCTGGGGTTAAACCACAACATATACGCAGTGAGTTTATATTACTTTTTTGAAACACTTGATGAAATCGCTCTCTGGCAGTCCTTAATATATAGATAGCTAAAAGGATGATGGCTTAATGCATTCTGTCTTTAAGTAGGTATCCAGACAAAGCCCTGTTTGATTCCCAAATAAAAGATTCTTTGTTCATAGTGAAGGAAGTTATTACTCTATTACTCTACTACTCCATAAAACTTAACTTCACTGCAGAAGTAGTCATCCTGCAACTGTTAGAAATATTTGTGCACAGGCAAGTACTGACTTTTTCATGTCCTTTCAATGCTCTGTGGGATCTGTTATCAAGTATTTGAAAGGTATTACAAAGGAAGATCAAGGCAGATTTGTTGTTGTTACTGATACAAACATGCAATATGATCCTTTCTATCAGTGCTCAGTTACTTTCATAAAATTCTCTCTGTAGAGGTGTTCACAACGGTAATGCCCTTCACTGCAACGCAGTCTGTGTATTGTGTTGTTAGTGTCCTGTTACGTTAAGCTGTGGTGACCTGAAGGTGTTGTATAAATGGCAAATTGTTGCATTCACCCCAGTGAGATACTTCTTCCACCACTGATATAGGTGATAATCTGTGACAACCTGTAACTCTTCGGTTTTCCTGGAAAAAAACAGTAACTGTGGTGAAACATTATATGAATATAAATACATCCTAACTTCTTAGTTTTTCAGTGGAAGTATGTTGTTTAATGTCTTGAGACCAAATGAAAGGTAATTCCTACATTCAGCTCTCTTTTCTAGGTACTTCTGGCAACAGCTTGTCTTTTATGGCTTGAGCTGCGTATATTGACAGAAATAGTGGAAGATTTTTGGTGAATGGTTGAAGGAGTTACATTAATGTAGAATTACATGCAAAAGTTTGTTGCACCTTGGCTTTACTGCATGTATTGGTGAAGATGTTCAGTCATCGTTCATTTGAGCTGGAATTATCAGCAAACTATTCCAGTGCAGAATAGGTTTAGCTTAAAGATAAGGTGTGAGCCAAAGAGCACACAAAACCAAACTGATTTCCAGAAATGTAATGATTTTTATCATTTTATGAAAAGCGTAGCAACTTCAGCTGTTAGACTTAAAGTGTGTTTCAACAGAATGAAACTTCATGGCTAATTTTCAGGTGCTTATTTATTACGATGGATAAGTATCACTTAGAAGGAACCTATCTGCAGCTCACTCAGTGTTGAGCAAATTTTGGACAGGTGAGAACTTTATTTTCTATTACACTTAAAATAAAAGAAATAAGGTTTAAAAGAAAAGTCTTACTTTATTTTTCTGGTTACCATTTATTCTGTTCTTCTTCCATTGCCTCCAAATTGATTTTAGGATTTATGACATTAGATTTAAAACAGTTTATTATTTTTACATGTTTTAACATATGAAGGGAACTATATGACTGGTTATTAAATCAAATTGTTTTTTGGTTAAGGAACCAGTTTGAGAGACCTGAATTCAATAGCTCAGTAAATATATTTCTGTCTTCTGCAGGTCTGCTCATCTGCTCACAAGTTTTAGTGGCGTAGTTCATAGACATGTCAAACACAAATTATTTTCTATTGTAGGAGATCAAGAACTACATTTTAACAAAACGATGAAATTTTCTTGGGGCTATAGCACCCAATGTGCCGCTCCAGCCTGATGCTAGTGTTTCAGTGAGCTAATATCCATTGTAATCAGTTGAAGTGATGCGATGTTGCAAAATACTGTTCTGAATTTATCAGACAGTTCTCCTGATTGCTTATTAAATCAGCAAGAGAAATGTAGCAAATTGTATATGATAAATGTGGTTCTACTCTACAGCTAAAACAAAACACAAAAATAAAAAGTGGAAAAAGAGAGAAGCAGCAAGAACAAGAAATACTTAGGTTAAAGTAGTTGTCTGTCTTAAATGCTCTGTCTTTAAAATAACCATAATTCAACTCTTCTCACAGGAACTTGAGTTTCTGGAGACTTTATTATCTGTATACAGATACTGGAAGTCACTGCCCTTCTCTTCTGCCATCTCACTGCTGCTGAGCTGTGTAGGAGTGTTTGTGCAGGTTAATGTAGACCTACTTGTAATCCAAATTTATCATCATCTTTCGCTATGTTATCTATTATTTCCAGTAAAATACAATTTGATTTAAAAATAACTAGACCTATGAAGCTTAACGAGATTGAATCTGCTGCACTGTCCATGTCTGATGAACAGTCTGATAAATAATATTTCTTTTGTCCTTTGTTTTATAGCTCAGTTCAGGCCTGCAGTAGTTAGCAGTTAGGTTTTGAATATGCTGGAAAGTGTAAGCAATGCAGATTAGAGACACTGATTAACTGAGGTAGCAACAATATACATGTGTAGCAGGTGATACTGCTAATTGATACCATGTCAGATTTTTCTCATAAAACGCAGAACTTAGTGAATTTAGAAATAATTGGTTGATACTTTCACTGATTTGTCTCACGTCAGACATTTGTTTCACCAGTATGAAAAACGTGTCTTAAAATTTCCAATGAGCCTTCTCTTCCATTTCGTAGTGTCTGATATGTATTTCCATGTGAATTTGAGTCCTCATTAAATAACTTCTAAAATGAATCTAAAGAATGATCATAGTTAAGAGTGTGGTTAAGCTGTGTGTTGTCAGGAGCAGAACAGGTGTTGCACACTTTAGTTATGTTAGAAAGGAACACCAAAGCAACCAGAACTGATATTCCACTAGTTCAAGTAGGGCATTGCTTGTGGGGTTTTTTTTAGGGGTTTTGCTCATACAAACATTGCTCCTACTGTTTAAGAATTTAAGTTGATGTTTCTCGTAAGTGATGTAGTTGCTGTTGGCATGGCATCTGTAAATCACTGTAAATCTGTAAATCACTGGATAGTACAAGGGTTTTAATAACTGTATGATCATGTCTTTAGTTAAGGAACCAATTAACAAAGCCATCCTTGCCTCAGATGTAAACCACTTGAATATTAACACTAAATGCTTTCTCATAAATGTTTTAAATGTATAAGGCAGACTCAGCTTAATGAATTACCCCACATTTCAGCATTCCAAAATTGTTTGCGCAGCAAATTACAAATTGAGCCAGCAATACTTCGCATCGATTTTCTAACCACCTCCAACTACAAGGAGTTGTATCCATAGGTACAAATTTTCAAATCATAAAAATATTGATGAAAAAGATGTTTCCCGTCATTTTTATGTTACCAGTACTTAGCTGATTCCACTTGAGTATTGCTTAGCACTTCTCTGCTATAATTTTAACAAAGCAGATGGTAAGGTTCCTTGCATATATCCTTGGATATATTTCTCCATAAGTAAAAAGTTTTACTGTTTGTGGCGGGGTTTTTTTTTGTTTCATTGGTTTTTATTTTATTTTTTATTTATTTATTTTAACATTTCATTCTTCATGTGCATTTATGACGCCCTTTTTAGAGCCCTAGAGGTCTTCTCTTACTCTCTTCTGCTTATGTGCTCAAATACCTAGAGTTGCTGTACTTCTGATTAGTAATGATTCATCCAAACAAACCTTATGTAAAAAGGGTTCTTTCAGTAATTGACATCTTTTTTTTATCATTTTCATCCTCTTTTAAAAAATCCACCCTTCTTTACCACTGTCTGTCAGATAGTGAGACGCCAGAGCTAAATACAATTTTCTGTGTATATCTTCACTACAGTTTTATAGGAAGAATTTCTAAATTCCTTGCTTTTTTAAACACAGGTCAAAACCATAATTATTTCTTTGTTAAACTACCTTGATGCAGGTTGATGATTTTTTTTTTTTTTTTTTTTTTTTTTTTTTTTTTTTTTTTTTTTTTTTTTTTTTTTTTTTTTTTTTTTTTTTTGTCTACTTGCTTCTAGATCACTTTGTTCTAATACTTTTCAAGTATGTCTTTGTCACATTGTATATAGTCTGGTTCCAGTCTAGATCTAGACAGCTCTTACTGAGGTGTCCTTGGAGCAAGAAATAATTATTGCATGTTAAATTCAGAGGCTGGTGGAACATGAGAAGCTGGGGAAAATGGAAAATATTCTCAGATTTCATTGAACAGAACTTTCCTGTGTTTTCTTCTGTTTTATTCAATATGTTTAAAAATGTGGAGGCTACAATGTATCTGTATAACGAAGCCTAAGCTAAACTGACCCAAAGGCATGAAGCCACATCAGGATATACTGTGATTCAAAGAAAACAAGTCCTGTTGAAGATTATTTGCATTTTGGAAAGAATCTGGCTCCATGTCACACCAGCCTGGAAGGTATGCAGAGCCAAGCTCATGTCTGCTCTCTAAATCCCGTGTCCACTTTGTGCTAGGACCACACTTCCTGAGGAACAGTGCTTGCTTCTCTATTTAAAAGAACTATTTTTTTCTATGAAATTTAGTTATTAGGGTCCCATTTTATGTATTCAACAGAGGTGGCATAAAGATAAATGAAGGTGATATTTAAGTACGGTTTGGCTGCAAAGTCGAATCAGGGATAGGGTTTAAATACAGATTCCATGGCATCGAAATCTTAGTATCTTCTCCTACCAGATTTTGAATTCATGTGGTGGAAGTCCATTATGAGATCAGGTGAAATTACAGATTCCTGCCCATATGTAGACAGGTTCTGGGAAATAGAACTGTTTTGGGTTGAGATCTGACCTGAAACAAAACCTGCAGAGCCAAGTTCAAATTTGAGAAATTGAATGGAACTAGAGATGCACACAATGTGAAGATTCAGATTCAAGCAAGTTTACCTCAAATTTGAGGTTTTCTGGTTTAAAAAAAAAAAAAAAAATTGGAAACCAGTAATGAAAAAATTACCATTTGTAAGCTCATTATTCTTATGTATGGAATACAAAAGGTATTATCACATCATGCAAATGTTACTTATGTTCCCATGCGCATCAGTGTTAATTTGGTTAAATATGTTCAGAAACATTGGTTGCTTGGTTGATGTGCTGCTTATATATAGTACACAAAAAATTACGTATCCTGTGTAATTATTGTATATCAATATTTTTAGCCACTTGAATGCCACAGCATAAAATACCTGGATACACATTTTAGCAAATCACAGAGAGAAATGTCTTGTGTTTTCAAATTGCTACACTGTTGCTTGTATTTGCATCAATGGCAAAGGTGAAAATGTTTGTTACTGTACAGGCTTTGCAGGTGTTATGTATGCTTTTCCTATTAGAGTTCAATGATTTTGTCTTGTGTGAGTGTTTTATTTGATTTGTCACTGTTGTTTTCTATATTTGCAGCAGGGATTTCCTTTGGTATAAAATAGACTCTATTAGACGTTCTTGTCTAAGTGCAGGAAAACTTGTCTCCTGTCAAAAGACAGAAATGCTTTCCACATTTGTTCTGGCTTAATTCTTTATTTTATACATTTATTTATGTCCACTGTTTTTCCACATGATTTAATTCTGGCGATAGATTTTTCCTCCTTGCTTTTCTTTAATCCTCCTGCCATGAGCCTGTTGTTTCAGCTGTGTGAGTCTGAAGGATTATATGTTTTACAGAGTTGTCAATAAATGCGATTTAGATGGCGGTGAATAGCACTGTTTCCTTTTCCACTAAAAGACAAACAGAATGTCTTCTAACGCCCTTGTGTGCTGGGCTGTATCTCATGCATCTCTGTGGCAGTGATCAGAATGTGAATGTTAGTGGTTTCTAAGCAGTTAGAGGGGATATGAAGTATGTAGGACTAGCACTGGTGTCTCATACCAAATGCTCCACGAAGGGAAATGAAATGCCAAGTTCTTAAGAGCTCGTTTTGTACATATTGGATTTAGTTCTTTATTTTAGTTAGCTGTTGCTGTTCTGGGTTGCTTTGATAGTAACTTAGTGTGGATATCAGTGCAAAATACCAGTTAATTTCCTTTACCTCTCTTAGTCTTCTGTCTCGATATTCTCAAGAGATTGGAATCTGTGCTTAATATATTCCAGAGTTTGTCTGTATCTTACTGGTGTTATTATAATGAAGGATTAAAACGGATCCTGGAGTATGCATATTTTTATGCTTTGACACATATGTCCTAAGTACTGTTCTGATGCAGGCAGCTGAGCTTTGGTATTAGTAGCCCTCCAGGCTATCCACAGCTGAATCAGTGGTATGCTCAGCAGCAGCTGTTACCTGAATTAAATGTGTCAGCTGTACAAATGTAAACAGCAGAAGTAAAACATAATGTAGTTCTTCAGAAATGTGAGTATTTGTAGTCACAACAGATTGCCCAAGTCATAGTTTTGTGTAAAGGTGAAGAATTGCTCTGGGAGAAGTAGGGGATGGATGAGGGCATTGTCATGTGGCTGCCTAATTAATCAACCCAGATAGTTCATTCAAATTTTAGTAGTTTAAGATTCTACCAAGATCCAGTAGAACATGCTGTTTTCCTCTAGTTAAAATAATTTTCTTGTTAGTGGGGGAAAAAAAAAAAGAAGAAGAATTTTTCTGGTATTCCTGCCTTGGGAATCTTAAGGCCAAGCGTAGCATGACTATAACTGTGACTACTGTGACACGTGGATGAAATTCTTACAGCGCTTAAATACTATCAATATCTATTATTCTCAAACAGGGCCAGAAACCAAAATAAAATGTCTTCTAAAGGGGCAAAATTCTCATGCTGCAGTCCTGTTCACCTGCCAGGGAAGTACTTTTAAATGCTCCAAAGTGATCAAGGTTTTCTCTTTAAAGAATGATTCAGGGTTCGTCTTCCCCCGGTCTATCAGCTGAGTCTAAAGTGCATTGACAGAGGAGCTAGTCTAGCCCTTGAATTGTGGTTCTTTTACTCTCCTATCACACAAAGATTTATAGATAACTTTGTGTTGTGTAAAGCTGCTTTGTTCCTGACAGGAAAGTGAACAATTTCTAATTTCACTGGAAAAACTGCCTGTAGTGTTTTTAATGTCTGTCCTCCTCATTTTTGTCTGCCATGTCTCTTCCTCAGTGAGCAATATAATTAAAATTCATAGTTTGGCACCAGGATTTTGATTATACAGTTAATTCTTCATCATTCCTATGTCTGAGCTTAATCAGGTTTGCCCAAGCTTGTGTCACCCACTAACAAAGTGCTCTGAAGTTTTTTGTTCATTTAGGGTTTGGGCTTTCTGCTGTTTTTTCCCCCCTCCACCTTGCGGTAACCAAAGCTTTTAAATTATCTTGTAATTCAGCATACACAAGTAAGTGTGGTCAGTGGTCCTTTTTTAATTAATGACGTTTGCCACACACTTGTAGAAAAATGACTCTGTGGCTATCGAAAATAATTAGTATATGCATTTATGGTGATTTAATCAGCATAAAAGATACCTGTATTGTATTTCAGGAAATGTCATCTGTTAAAAATACGATCTTAAGCTTGTTTCCTCTGTTTTTTCTAGTTCAGAGGACTACAATAATTGCAAGCATGTAGTGTTGGAGGTGGGAGAATACCACTCATCTTAAAGAGGTGAATGTACTTGTTCTCACTACTTGAACAGATGAAAAGTAGTTGCAAAACTATGCAAAGTTTGACCTTATTCTTAAGTATCTAAAAGAATCAAGATCAAATCAAATGTTTTATTATGCAGTTAAAGGTTTTATTTTATTTCCATAGGGTTGATTTGTTGTTTGTAGCATACAGAGGGTACAGAGAATGGAGAAGTTACTCACTCCAGCACTTCCAATCCCGCAACTGCTTGTTTCTTACTCCCTTAGTTGCAAGAAAGAAAATACTAAGTTAACAAAGATTCATTTGTTTTCTTATGGGATGTATTTTTTGTATAAATATGTAAATAGAAAGCAAATGTTCAGGCAGTTAAACTTCCAAAGTTGGACTCTGAAAGATACAGGGTTACTGAAATTGTTCACTCCTGCAGTCTTAAGTATCCTTTGATCTCATGATGATGTCTTATAGTCGTTTCATAACAAGAGCCTTGGGAGGGAGGAGGGTGTTCAACCTGTAACTTTTTCAATGTATAGGACGTGAACTATGGTTCCTGAACGAGGAGCTGTTGGATACTTTTCTCTGATTCACCGAGTGGCCTCACACCTTGTCTGCCACGCGTAGCACACTGGCAGAGAAGGCTGTGTCACAGTCTAGCCTGGCTCCCTGCGGGTAGGGACCTCTCTTTAGGTTTGAAGTCCTATTAAAAAAAGGAGTTGAACTTCAATCTCTTTGTGAGCAAGCACCTTACAGAACAGATCATTATAGAAAGAGGGATTATCAGCACGAGTATTCACAGCAGTTCCTCAGAAAAGGGTCCCAGCTTTGGAGTCCAAGTTCACAGAAGGATCTCCCTGCGCTCGATGGAGAGAAGGATAGACTTTCAGACATACATCTGGCCTGAGCACTTTTCTTCCTAGCTTGCTGTAGACAGTTGTACACAGAGCCTGCTCGCTGATCTCATCTCTGTCAATGTTAATTATCTCCAGCCACTTGATGCAGATTTGCTTGTGGGAACCAGAAGGCTGCTAGATTTTATGGTGCTTAATTCTCAGTTGTCTGTACCTTAGGCCTGTTGTCAGTCGGAGAGCCTTACCTGTTGCTGCACTGCCATTCAGAGCCAAAAGTAGCATCGTGGTGTTGTGGGCTAACCCCGGTGGGCAGCTCAGCCCCACATTGCCGCTCGCTTACTCCCGCACAGCGGGGTAGGAGGGAGAATCAGAAGGGTAAAAGTGCAAAAACTTGTGGGTTGAGATAAAGACAGTTTAATAAGTAAAGCAAAAGCCGCGCACGCAAGCAAAGCAAAACTAAGGAATTCCTTCACCACTTCCCATCGGCAGGCAGGTGTTCAGCCATCCCAAGGAAAGCAGGGCTCCATCACACATAACGGTTACTTGGGAAGACAAACGCCATCACTCCGAACGTCCCCCCCTTCCTGGTGTGGAATATCCCTTTGGTCAGTTGGGGTCAGCTGTCCCAGCTGTGTCCCATCCTGACTTCTTGTGCACCCCCAGCCTACTCACTGGTGGGGTGGTATGAGAAGCAGAAAAGGCCTTGACGCTGTGCAAGCACTGCTCAGCAATAACCAAAACATCCCTTTATTATCAACGCTGTTTCCAGCACAAATCCAAAACATAGCCCCATACCAGCTACTCTGAAGAAATTTAACTCTGTCCCAGCCAAAACCACTACAGTATCTTTTAAAAACTTAGTGAGTGATCACATAAGACACATTGCATGCATTTTAAGCATTTGTCAAAGTTGCATGTGCTGAAAAATTTTTCATATTAATTTTGTAACCTGTACTCTTATATTCCAGCTAATAAATCGCTCCAGGAAAATGAGATGGTACACGTAGTCTGATTGCCTGAAGGGTACTTCTATTTTTAATCATGACTCAGTTGCATTTCTGTCTGGCAGAAAACTGCTTAGGAAAATGTACAAATTTTCAAGCGTGTCATGAGCTATAATAGGCATTTTAAATTTCTGAAATCTGTATGCTTTGAATTAAGACTTCATTGCTCATATTGAACTCGTCCACATTGCAGTTTTTCCTTACTATCGTATTTCTGAGCCAACTCTTTGTTTTCAGCCCATTGTTTAGTGTTCTTGTGATTAAGATGTACTACTTCGGTATTTTCAATGTCTTCATCTGACTCTTCTGAAACAGGTCATGTACCTTCAATATTGCTCTTCATTGGTGATATTTGAAATTCAGATACAGCTTGTTTGCCTAGCGGTACTGGGCATTTCTAATAAATTCTGCCTTGTTTGAAGGAAGATTATTTTTACAGTCTCAGGCTATGGCAGCTTCAGTATCTTGTATCAAGTGGAATACTAAGCTACAATTTTTATGCAAAATCTGAGAATGTGATTTTAGAAGTTAGGGTGTCTAAAGTAATTTTGAAGATTGCATTATTTTAATTTCCACCAAGTAGAAGAATGCAAGATTCAGGCAGGAAATCATGCTGATCATTCACCTTGAGAGACATAAGGAAAGAATACAATATGTGTATTGTATTGGGGAGAAAGGATGGGGTTTGTCATATCATTATGTTCTACCTTGCAATAACATTACAACATTGAAATAATATACTTTAGATTAATTTAATTAATACACGATTATTTTAATGGATGGGATTTTGTTTTACATTACCACAAAATTTCAGCTTTCCAGCAATGTGAAACATTGTCACCTATTGTTCAAAATAACTGATAGGCTATTTAGCATACAAGAATAAGCTTTGTTCCTTTCTACCTGTTAGCAGAGAACTTTGAGAACCAGTGCGTGATATGTTATTTAACCTAAGGGTGCAGTATGACAAAGATGCTTTTCCCATGGCAAACTATTCAAGTCTTGTGTGCCTTTCACCCTCTTGATATATTAAAAAAACCCAAACAAACTACAACAACACCCCCCCCCAAAAAAAACCCCACCCCCCCAAAAAAAAACCAAAAAAGCCAAAACCAATCAAGAAGTTCGCTCTAGTGTTACAATTTCACAACATGAAAAATCTAAATAAATTAGCTTTTAAAGCTAAGTATGAAGCAGTTTCTTGTGTTCCCCTTAATATTGTTACTTTGTTTATTCTCTAAACTCTTTAAAGCAAGGAGGCGTAACTGACGTATGTCAAAGTATCTCCATTAGTAACGCTCTGTTGGTTAGCCTGGAGCATGTTTTGTCCAAGCAGCACAACTCAATCGATAACCTTTCTTGCCTGAGAGAGACGAGGGAGTCTCTATGGCAAGCCAGCCTCTGCGTGCACTTATAAATGTTCCAAGATTGTTCGCATGTTTAGTCGAATTCTGCGCTTCTGATGCTGGATAGAACGAGAACATTTACTGTTGTCGGATCCTGGTCATTGCCTGTGTATTTAGGGTTCATACTGTGCTTGTGAATTGACAAAAAATAAAATAATCTGAAAAGACTGGATCAAATACGTCTGTGCCTGTAACTTCAAGGAGGAGCATACCCTGAGCTGAAGTTGTCTACTGGACCTCCTAAAACTGAAAGATTCTTTCAAATTTCAGGTTAACTTTCTCTGAACAGCAAACTGTTAGTCCCCTGAATAATTTGATTATAAACTTTTCGGTGGATCTTCAGTGTCAGTTTTGCAGAAGGTCAGCTTTGTGAGTAGAAACCTTGGAGTCTTGCTCCTGTGTGTCTACCGTGCTTTTGCTATGGCTGTACCTGCTGTGCGTCACTTGCAAAAGCGCTGCAAATTATCCTCGGCGTGTTAAGAAAAACTGAGGCTGATACGGTTTTGCCTTCATAATGTGAATCCCAAAATATGGCATTTCATCTGTCACCTTGCAGCAACTGACTGGTTCACATGGGTGAGTCTGGGGAAAGAACTGCTGTTTCCCTGACTGTTGACCAAGATTCCTGCAATGCTCTTTGCAGGCACTTGGCACGATTACATAGTGAGGGCTAAGTTCTGCTTTCCTCTTAAAATACAGGTTCACCTTCTTTATGAAAAATAAATACTTGCCCCAGTTTTGCAACTTTTACTTTTTCTACATAGAATGACTTGCAGGAAATTTGCTACTGTGATAATTAATTGATCTGCAAGTAAATATTAATTAGGGAATAGCGTATCATTCTTTTTTCTTTCAAGTTGTGGTAATTAAAATATTTTTTTGAAGTGAAATTTTGAGCATATTGTATATCAGTTTTGTAATTTTAATCAAAATATATAATAGTTGTTTTTTTAAATGAAACTATTATATAAGCTAAAAGGAGCAGAGGTGAAAAACTTGGCACTTTTAGCGATGTCATGATATTCAGGTAACTTAGTTGTCTCGCAGTCATTTGCATGTAATAGGTGGATTTTTAAAAATTATTTTTCTAGATTTTTTTCTATGTATGGTAAAGACAAACAACTATCAGTAATAACAGTCATTGAGGCTTGCTTATAAGACCTCTTTCATAAGGCACTCAAGTCTTGAAGTGTAGGAGGAGATTGAACATTAGTACAGTAAATAGCTGTGAGGTTTTTTTTATTGTTTAAAAAAAAAAATCTCAGGACTAAAACCTGTGTATCTTTTCAACTTGGTGTGATGAAGAACACAAGCCAGAATGATGCTGTTGGTGAACGGCCATTGCGTTGGAACTATAATTATACTACATGAGTGAAGGTGGTTTTATACCGCAGAGTGAGGATATTGCCTAAGATTCATACATTCTGATACTTCTTGATTGAAATGAGTTCATTTAATACAAAGCTTTCTGCAGTGTGGGTAATCCATTTTGTGGGGTAATGGTATTTGTTTTAGGTAGTTTTCTGTGTTGCTTGTTCAACATTTATTGAGATGGTGTACAATATTCCATTTAGGATTTTTCAAAATTTATAGTAAGAACTGTTGGATCTCTTCAGAAAATGTGGGAATTGGACTGAATCAAGGTTAATGTCTGTTTATAGAAGGTGAAGCCTCCAAGGTAATACAGAAGGTGAATAGGTCACAGTGTTCAAGAGCAGCTCTATTTGATTTTCAATTAGAGTCTAGAAGTATAAGTCATACAATCAGGAATGAAACCCAGAGCTAGCTTTGTTTCATAACATTTGACTGTTAAGATTTTTTTTTTTTTTAATTAATAAAAGATACACCAACAAAGACATTAATGTACATCCAGTGTTAGAATTAGAAACAGTCGTATTAAAATTGAATTAATTTTTGGCTTATGCAGAGAAGCCTCACTGATTTGTTGGGTTTGTCCTGGCTGTTTGAAATGTTTCATTGTGGTGAAAGGTAATTGGTAAAGGGATTTTTTAATTTTTATTATTATTATTATTATTATTATTATTATTATTATTATTTAAAGCCTCCATGAGCACACATTTGCACTAAAAGACCATTGCTGAACCAGAAGGTCCCTCATTTTGCTTTTCTTGGCAAATTAGTCCAGAAATATTTTTGATAGATTTCACAGCTCTTTAAATTTGTTTGGGTTTTTCTTGAATTGTACTGGAGCCAGCATCCTGAGTAGATGCAAGTTTGCTGTGAAATTTATACTGTTTTTACTCCTTTTCTTATTTTAATTTTTTTTTTTTAATAGTTACTCAGTTCTTACAGGTCTGCACAATATAGTCCAACTGAATCATTTGTATTTTAGTACATAGAAGTTTTTCATGCTTAACTTGGGCTACTTACCTTTTTTTTTTCTCCCTCTATAGGTATATTCGAATTGTTGGGACCCACAACACAGTGAACAAAGTTTTCCATATTGTGGCATTTGAATGCATGTTCACGAACAAAACCTTTACTCTTGAGAAAGGTCTGATAGGTAAGAGATAAAACTGTTTTCCTTTTACATGAACTGTTGCGAACGCTTGCCTTTTAAGACTGGCCATCACTGCGCTCTTACCCCACTTCTGTTTCCACGCAGAAATCTAACTTGAGTTAAACAATGCTGTAAGCATAGAATTAGTTGACTAGTCCTTGCAACTTCTTTGAAATTCCAGTTCTGTGGATTAATTAGTGATGCTGCAGGAATGCTAAAGTTCAAATTAAATCAACTGCTGCTGACACAGCCACTGGTAATTGAGTCACTATGTGCTGCTAATCCAGTTTTTCCTTGCATGTCATAGTATGGTTGCTCTTGCCTCCTGCTAGGTTAGCCTGAATTCTGAAACGAGGATGGAGTAACCAGAGCTATTTATTGCAGTGAAGATGTATTTGGGCACTTAGGGCCTCTTATACAGCCTGGTTTCAACTGCTGAAAGTAAACTCTCGTGTGTTGATTTTCCCCTAAAGAGCCATACACATGCTTAGCCATGGCAGAACATTACATTGGCTACCGTTATTCTCAGAACACCTCGTTGATGGAGCTCTGTTACCTATGGAGCTCCGGACAGCTTATATAATATTGATTTAAGTATCTCTACATAGTATTGCATTACTTAAGGTAGAAATCCCCAACAGACCAACAATACTGAATGATAAACTATGTCAAAGTAAGATTTAATATTGATTTTTTTAAATAGTCCAAACAGGGTGATTTCTGTGCTTTCTTCCATATAAACTCACGCGAGTAAGATCCTGAAATTCAGTGGGAAGAGTTTTGTGCACCTTTTAGTAGTTGTCTAGGTTGGATTTCCCACAGTTTATTACTTCTGGCATGAAATTGAGAATTTCAGAAAAATTCTCAGAGTTCATGCTGGTTTTAAACATATACTTAAAATTTAAGTATGCACCTATGGTAGATGGAAGGGAAAACAGTTTTCAAAAAAGAATGAGAGGGAAGATTTTAGTAAGACATATTTCTTTTAAATTTTTTTCTGAGAAAACTGTAATATTTAGCTGTGAAAAACTGGGACCCAACTCCTTCAGCCCGTTCCCCATGCATTATACAAAGGCATCGCATGATTACACCTGATCTCATGAGGTTTCCTGTGTAATTTCATGATTTTTTTTTTTTTATAAGCATAGAATAAGTAGCCTGACAAACCACGCTTTACTGATTTTTATGTTATATAGCCCTAAAGTGTACAAGCTGTCCCATAATGTAAATAGAAACTTTTCCCTTTGTTTTAGGGAGTTTACAAGTAGTATTGCAACTGCTATTGACAAGATAATAGAATAAGCAGTAAGGAAGAACTGTGTTTAAAGAAAACATCTACCTTCAGTAAGCTAGTTAGGGGAGAAAGAAAATATTTCAAATTTGATAAAACCTTTGAGCTAAATTTCATATTTAGCATTACCAGCTATGAATTTTTAAAAACTTCATACAGAATCAGAGTTACTGTGTGCAAATAAGTGATGCATATATGTATATATATTTGATTTAAGATTATCAGTCTTATTTAGCAAATACTTAATTTAGGACTCAGATAACTTACTTGTTTTCCTTTTTTTTTTTGTGTGTGTGTTAACTCAAAGATTGTTTGGTCGTAACAGTAGACAAGGTACTGAATCCACGTATGTTTGTGGAAGTGTACTTGTACTGTAATTGACTTGTCTTTCAGATGCTCTATGGTATTTTGTGGTTTAGTGAGCATTTTGGTGAGACAAACTATTTGATCTGTTTCAGCATTTCGTGAGTTTCAAAGATAATCTAGGGGATGGAGACTTTATATGGCTTTATTAAAACTTACCCGTTTATGAAAATTTTTTTTGTAGTTACAGAATCTTACAGGTAAATAGGGTTTGGGCTGCATAATAGTAAGTATCCATTGTTGTTCATGGTGATCAGTGGAACTATGCTGTCATTCAGTGTGGGTAAATCAAGCTGTTGTACATGTAAGCCATTTGAAGTGATCTACAATAAGCAAAGAGAGGCCTGTAGAGCTTTTTATGTTGAAGGGATGGTAGTCAATACAATTAATAGAAAATTTTTAAAAGAGTAAGAATTCAGTGAGTAGTTAATTGAAAAGAGGGATGTGGACCGACTTCCACATTGTAAATGAGGCAGCAACAATTGGATACATGACCTTGCAGAATTTATGGTGAGAAAGGGACAAATGGAAAGATTTTGGGACCAATTGAGGGCAGTCCTGTTGTGAAATGGTGCAGGGGCACAAAGGCTGTTCCACCAGAATTTATGGCCATCAACGTTACCTATTCAAAAATACTCTCAACAGCTTTGATCCAGCAAAGTGACCTTATATCCATTTAGTGCTTTGTTTTTACATGCCTGTGATGGTTACTGTAAGGTAGAACGTTATCTGGCTCCCTTGATCAAGCAGACTGTCCCAGTTCCACTTCTGTAAAAAATCTGTGTGAGTACCAATGGGGTAGTTGGCACAGATTTATTTTATTGCTCTAATGAGGATTTGTAATGTTTGTTTCTATTTCTGCAGTGACTGGATAGGGTAAGGTGAACTGAGAGCAGTTAGGAAAGCTTCACAAAATATATGAAAGTGCAGTAATCAGAGTAGGTTGCTTTTAAGCTTGACTGAGTATAGAAGCTTTCATCCTCAACCCTTGAAAAGCAGTATTAGGTAATACTATTGGGTTCATTGTTTATGCAATATGGTATTAAATTAGGTTAGAACAAACACAGCTGCTGTTTCTGTAACCTGTTTTATTAAGAAAATGAAATGTTGGTCAGCCCTTGAAGGCCATATGGTTCTTTCAGAAAGACTTTGTGACCCTTACTTCTACCAAAACAACACTGAAGATAATATGCAAAGAGTTTGTCGTTTGAAACCTCATTCCAAAGAAATAAGGCCACTGGGGTATTTGTTTAGAGGTCTTATGTGGAGATTTAAGAGTAATTATTTAATTTTTGTGAAACCTATTCAACTTGATCAGAAACGTGTATATACAAAGAGGGTAATTTATCAGATATATTACTATTGATACACAGTATCTATGTAATGGCTGTCACTGTAATGTGAAGATTAGAAGGCTGGTAAACAAATAATAAAAATGAAGCGCTGTTTCATGATAACAGCAATTTTATGTTGCTGTGTTTTTGCATACAAGGTTTTCATGACAAATTATTAACTTGACATATTACATTTAAAAGTTAATATGGAAGATGATTTATACAGTTACTTTATACAATACTGGATGCAGTACTGACATGGCCCATTGGTAGTTGAGTAGCAGTTTTGAAGTAAAAGTAGCAGGAAATGCTATTTTTAGCACTGTCTGGTGTTTTAGTGTTGGTATACTTTGTTGTCTTGTGAAATGAGGTTAGTGACAGAAATTAATTCAATCATATGAAATTATTCCCTAACGCAGATGTTAGGGTTGAGATGTAATTTTTCTTTTGGCATAGTATTATCTCTAAATGTGTAAGTGAACAGTTCTACATATTAGAATCACGAGATTGACATAACTGTTTCATTAACAGAGATGTAAATATTTTTTAAATCTCAAAAGCATAGCGTTTGCTTTTAATGAACTTCTGCTTTTGAAACTTTGAATGGTCTTTAGTCATTAATATTTTATCTAGAATCCAAAACAAATGAAAATTTTCACAAGCAAGAGACGGACTCCTTTGGAGGCAGAAGCGGTACCTGGTGTGATGTGATGTTTTGTAAAAGCTTCTTATCTGCCCAGTGGCAAGAAGCTGCAACAGTGGGTAAGGGGCTGCTTCTATGCAATGCCTCTTTTGGTTTGGGGTTTTTTTTCCCACCTAAATATAGGAAGCAATTCCTCTTTTGTGCCTCAAAGGGAAAAAATGGATAACCTCGCTTAGTCCTTTAGTCAGTACTCGGTGCTGAGGGCCAGTCAAGGACTAGGCAGGTGTGTGGGTTTGACCAGCCTACCGTCCTATTTTGAGCCTGGTTAAGGTCATAAGGAGTGCAATGTGGAAGGCTTTTATATGAAGTTGTGTTTATCTGTAGTCTGTCTCAGTCTATCAGACTATCTTGTAACTTGTACATTACACAAGAAAGGGAGAACAGTGAATAATGACTGAAGAGCAGGAGATGGATATAAAACACTGGAATGTCCTTGGTCACCCTCTGGGGAATGCTGTTCAGTACTTATGAATCATTGTGAACCTTCATTTGTGTGCTGTTCAATGCCTTAGGAGAACTTGTTTTAAAAGGGGAAAAAATGAAATGAATAAATAATCATTCACTTGCCTTTTACTCACTGGTATTTATTGAAAAAAAAAAATATTAAATGTATAACAGAGAGAAACCAGTCATATCAGTTTCCTAGTGTGTGGTTCAGCTTTGTAAAAGATTGCTCTGTCTCTCTCCAAGCAGTGAGAGATGCTATTTATGTGTCTAGTTTAATGTGGACTCAACACAAAGCTATCATATTTTGTTTCCTCTCTTTTTTAAAGGTTAGCCTTCCTTCAAAACCATGCAGGTTTACCCAGCAGTGTAAGTCAGCTCTGCTGCAAGCATAGCCTTAGGAAATTATGAAAATTTGAGGATGATCTAAATACTGCAGGGATATTTTTTTTTTTTTTTGCTCTTTCTACAGGCAAGGACAGCCACATGGTCGGTTTAGTTACTGCTACCCATTCTTCAACAGAGATCTGTTCGTACGGTTCCAGTTACTTTTTTTTTTTCCTTTTTCTTTTCTTCCTATTTCCAGTGCTGCAACGAAGGATGCGTGCTTCCTAGGGCTCTTCTGAAACAACTGCTATTTTTGAAAGACTTCTTCAGGCAGAATGTTTAATGAAAGAGCCCTGTAGCCAGCTACTTGGTTGGCAATTCAAAGTATGGCCAGTTCTAATGACTTGAATGCTTTTCTTCTAATTTATTGAATCAGAAATCACGGGCTCTAGCATATATCAACTGAAAAATCATCCTTCTCTGAAGTTATTCTAATCCAAACTGACAGTTGGACATTGACAAATATTAGTGGGGCTTTCTTCTCCAGCTAAATATGGCTTGCAGAAAGCTTTTCACTGAAACAGGCGGAAATGCTGTTGGTATTTGTTTGAAGTTGGTATTTCTTGAGTTCTTGACTGATATCTTGATTGAAGATTCAAATGAAATGTAGCAATGTCATCAGCAAGTTTCAGCTCAAGAAAATAAAAAGGAGTATGTGGAAGGGGAGACAGGACTTTGTGACTATACTTTTAATTAACTGAAAAGTCTGTAGACTTAATATTTTCTACCATGTAGCAAATAAATAAGTGCTAATTCATATACTGAATAAAGATTAGACTTAACAAATCTTTTGGCATGTGGAAAATAATGAAAGCAAAATGCCCAACATCCTTTAATTATTTAATACAATAAAATCAAACCCTGGAACAATAGTGACATCCCTAATTCTGGGGTTTTTTTTCTTTGCTCTCAGCTTTCTTTTTTCTAACCGTCACTTTCTAGTGAGGAAACTTTTGTTGGCTCAGTAGATGTTCAAGTAGAGGAGGAATGCAATTTTACCATTAAAAACGGAGAGATTGAAAGCTGAGCATTTAACAGCTGTCAGCAGGAGAGAAAAATCACTTTTTCGTATTGACTAAAACAAAAATTTATTTCTTCCAGTATAATTTCTTGTTTATAGTTTCTTCACAAAATGATAGTTTTGTAAGTGTCTTAAGAAAATTCAGTAAAATGAACAGTTTTGTTGCAGTGATGACACTTTAGCTGAGAACCTTTGACTGACTGTTGCCTAGAGTGCAGTATAAATATATTCAACAGTCCATATTGCTTTAAATTACTGCCTTCCTATAAAATAAGACTACTTAGTAGATCTGCTGTCTCTCTGTATGTTTATTTTAGTAATTGAATTAAGGTTCATTAATGGCTAGTTTTGTGAGCTGGTGCAGGAACCCACTCCATTCTGTTCCTTCCTGTGTTGCAAAGAGTTGTTTCAGGATTTTCTGTCTTTTTTTTCCCCCCATGTTAGCCAATTGATTGCAGTGAAGTTACAGTGGATGGACAGAAAGCAAAATCTGACCTCTCCAGACTGGGATATGAAAGGAAGTACTTTACACTCAGATATGGAAGCCAGTTAACAATGGCTGCGTTAATTTTTTTCTGAGTACTTCAGGGAAAAAAAAAAGTCTTACGGAAAATCAAGTAAAGGGGAAAAAAAAAAAGCTTAAGGAGTGATAAATAAATATGACTGAGGCTACCACATACTCCTGGTACATTTTTCTCCTGGGGGATCTCTAAGGACAGTTCAATAACGTATCTGTCTTATCTTTAAATATTGGTGGCCCTTAGGCCATGCCTTGAAAATGACAGTCCTTTATAAAAATACTATTACTAGAATTAAATATACTGCCAAGCTGTTCATCGCTCCATACTGCAGCATAAGACCAAGAGACAAGAAAGTAAGTTTTAATAAATGTTTTGATGCTGCTGTCCTGTAACCTCAATCATCTTCTCCTTTTGTTTGCTTACAGAATGTGTATGCTTTGCTAACACATATCTTTTCTGTTCTGTAAAAGCAAATCAGATTTGTCAGAGCAAAACTGCTGTATGAACAGTGGAAACAAAGAATTTCTGTATTTGTAATCCCCTCTTTTGTTTTCTCTTACAACATTGGTTACTGTAAAAGCTGGATAGCTGGTGGATTAAAAAAAAAAGAAACAAAAATAGAAACAAGACTGTTGGTTTTGGCAGTATGTTTCTGTAAACAAGTGACCTAAATTGAAGCAGAAATTCTAATGGGAAAAGGGAAGAGAACCAGAAGACTTGAAAATACAGCACAGAGCAAAGTCCCCACCAGATGGTATTTTTAATAAATTTATCAAGCGGATATAAAAGATGATAATGAACATTCAAAATAGGGAGTGGCAAACCCCCCTAGAGAGAAGGAACAGTATGGCACCTTCTACACACTGCAATTAGTTAGAATCACTTTCTAATTAACCATTGTAGGGAAGACCACAGAATTATATTAAAAACACACTAAGTTGCTGCGTGGTTGTTAAGGGGTTTGACTAATCAGGGTAACATCTTCTTAGGAGGTCATGGATTAGTGCAGAAATCTAAGTGTGTGAAGGAGCAGGATGATGCTCAGAGGGCATGCAGGTAAAATACTGGATGAACTGAGCTGTACTGTGTTCAATTAATGCCTTACCTAGCTCAGAGGGTGTCCAGAATATGCCATAGAGCCTCAACATGAACACGGATTTTGACACTTCATCTTTTACTTGTTTTTTTAACCTAGATTCAGTAGCTTCCTCTTCCTACAAAAAGCGGCGATATACAGAAGATGCTTTAATGCCTATATAAAATGGATACTCAAAGAAGTTCCCTTACTGCCAGGGAAAAGGGAAAGAAAAGGAAGCCAAGGCAAACTTTATTTCGATGCCAGTACTCTTAGTTTGCATTGTTAGTCTTTGCTTTATTCAGATTGTTCCCAGTGAAGTACTTCTAATGTCTATCACCTGCTCCCCCAAAAGAATCTGAGAATTTCTGAATGCCTCTTTTCAGTAATAGGGAATCAAGAGGTTTCTAGAATAATAATATGGTGGGTTTAGTAATTTTTTATGAGCAAACAGAGATGATAGTATATTTGATAGCGCAGTAGATTTTTCAGAAACCATTGCCTTTCTGCTGCCTTGGATTATTACTTGGTAACAAGCTTGCACTTTTTTCCCCTGTGTGTTTTATGGTGTTTTGGATGGTTGGTGGTTTTCTTGAGATCATGCTCCTGACACCACTAGCACACTTAAAACACAGAATCCTAGCTCTTCATGGAAAATTGTCTCTTTTTTGGGTGCTGGAGACTCTTACAGTTAGCTCTGAAATTTCACATAGCTGTATTTTAGCCATTTTCAGATGTTGTAGTATTTTAAATACATATTTTACAGACAACTATTAAAAGTATGTAATTAAGTTACCTCTGTGCAGTGGACTTAAAATGGTATATTTGCATCTGTACTATACATCATTTGTTTTCTCATGAAAGTTCAAATAACATTGGTTGTACGTGTTCTGTATTTCTAATTTTTCTGTGCTGTTCTTGTTTTGGCTTGTTTGTTGTTCTTTTTCTGATTTTCAAAAATGTTTGGTATGAGATACTGTGAATTTGGAAATTTTGTTAGAATCATAGAATAGTTTGGATTGGAAGGGACCTTTAAAGGTCATCTAGTCCAAGCCCCCTGCCATGGGCAGGGACATCTTCAACTAGAACAGGTTGCTCAGAGCCCTGTCCAGCCTGACCTTGAATGTTTCCAGGGGTGGGCCATCTACCACCTCTCTGGGCAACCTGTTCCAGGATTTCACCACCCTCAGCATAAATTTCTTCCTTATATCTAGTCTGAATCTGCCCTCTTTTAGTTTAAAACCATTCCCCCTTGTCCTGTCGCAACAGGCCCTGCTAAAAAGTCTGTCCCCGTCTTTTTATAAGCCCCCTTTAAGTACTGAAAGGCTGCAATAAAGGCTTTCTCTTCTCCAGGCTGAACAACCCCAACTCTCTCAGCCTTTCCTCATAGGAGAGGCGTTCCATCCCCCTGATCATTTCCGTGGCCCTCCTCTGGACCCGCTCCAACAGGTCCATGTCTTTCTTATGCCGAGGGCTCCAGAGCTGGACGCAGTACTCCAGGTAGGGTCTCACCAGAGCAGAGTAGAGGGGCAGAATCACCTCCCTCGACCTGCTGGCCATGCTTCTTTTGATGCAGCCCAGGATACGGTTGGTATTCTGGGCTGGGAGCGCACATTGTTGGCTCATGTCCAGCTTTTCATCCACCAGTACCCCCAAGTCCTTCTCGGCAGGGCTGCTCTCAATCCCTTCATTGCCCAGCCTGTATTGATACCAGGGGTTGCCCCGACCCAGGTGCAGGTTCAACCCTTGTTGAACCTCATGAGGTTAAATTGATAATTGTCATTCAGATAATTTTTGGTAACTTATTTCTTCCTCTCTCTTTTAAATTGCATTACCACACAGATTGGTTGTCCTTCATCAGAGTTGACACACAAAAACTTAGCTTTTTTTTTAATACAGCCTGTGCTAAAAGAATTTTTGTGATCACTTAGATAAAACAATCAGTGCTTTTAACATTTTGCCCCAAAAAACAAAGGCTCAACAGGCAACCTTGATTTTTACATGTTCAGAGAGCATCATTTTTCACCCTTGTTAATATTAATTTTTTGATTGAGAGAGAGAATAGAGACAGACATATATGTTTGAAAAGTTGAGGAGGTTAGCTAAAAACTGAGCTTTTTAGGAAAGTGCTGGACCTGACTAGGGTGTCTTAAATAGCTTTTTTTTTTTTTTTTTTTTTTTTTTTTTTTTTTTAAAAATTTTCATCTTTCATCTTGTTGGAAGGTGACATTCAAAAAGCTTGGGATTCTCTCTGAATTACAAACAGAAAGAAAGTACCATACTTGATTAAATGTTAACAAAGGGAAATAATAGGTGATTCCAAAAATAAGTGTTGAAGCACTTGTAAAACAGTGCTATGCACAAGAAAATACACCTCCTTCTTACAGTGTGCTCCCAGAGGAGCTGCTGTTGTCTTGATCTTTGATGAAATTGCTGAAATTATGTCAAGCTCTAACTACACTATGAATTCTGTTTGATTTGAAAGGAAGGGGGAAACTAATTGGTGTTGGATTTAAATCAGATTGAGCAGGACTAAGTAAGTACAAGAAGAGCATTCCTCTCCTTAAAAAGTTTTCTAGAAACCAACGCTAAAGTTATGTCCTTTGCTAAAGAAGAATAACTCCCAATGCTACACTTTTTTTACTACCGAGTATGTAATGTTCCCCTGCTTCTAAAAATGACTAGTAAAGGGTTGCATTATCCTTTATCTAATTCTGTTTGTAACAGCAGTTTCCAAGCTAGAGCATTCAATTTTGGATGTACCAGAGAGAAGGAAGAACTGAAGTTGGATGATGCTGACACGTGGACCATAGTGTTGGATATGTACACTGATTGCAAGAGGGGTTGTAGAGGTGAAAGAAAGAGTTCATTATAGACGTTGCAGCAAAAGGTAGCAGTTAGCACTGGTCTGTGCAATTAGAATTGTAATCTTACATTTTTTTTTAACTGAAACTCCCTTCCTCTTGTCATGGTTTTCCCAGGAATGCTTTTACTAATTTGAAAATTCTTTGAGTTCCCTAACTTGCTCATTTTCCCTGTAATATTCAAATAACTGCATATAAGGTGAATGAAAGAAGGCAAATTCAATATTTTGCAGTAATACCTTTGACTTTCTTTAGCATAGCAGGCTACTGCATGCTGGCATTTTTTATGGCTGCATATAGGATAGTAAAAAGAATTATCCAGTAAAGATCTTTAATGAAATTAAGGGAGGGGGGGGGAAGTACTGTATAATTCCATCACTATCTCCTGGAGAAAAATGATTATCCTGTGTTTTGGCCTTCCTTTTTTCAAGAGGATGGGTTCTAAGTAGTTTCTTTTCTTTTGCTTTTGGCATATTATAATTTCTTTTTTCTGGCATTTAGTCGTACCATTTTCCTGACTCTTGACTGAATGAGAAATACTTCTGCACTTGCTGTTCATTTTTGTGGCAAACCTATTGGTCTCTCCTTCCCTCTTGTAGTCCAATACTTGTATTGAAGGATTTTGTAAGTATTAGAAAGCATTTTCATTTTCTAAATTCTGGGGTGCAATTTCTAATCAGTCAGAGATACTGTCAGAAGTACCAACAGGTATGTGTTGAGAATAGCCTCCTGAGCTGTGAGACTTCAAGCCCTGGTTTCAAAGACTTTGAGTCCTGAATTCCCACAGTCCACATCAGTGCTTTAAACTATCTCCCACTTATTTCTCTCTCTCTCTCAATTCTTTTTTTCTTTTTTCTTTTTTTTTTTTTTTTTGGGGGGGGG
>JAYKAV010002921.1:3378165-3415369 GCA_035582835.1 Phoebastria nigripes | reverse complement strand
TTTTTTTCTTTTTCCCAATTCTTTGCCAGAAATAAAGACCATTGGTATCGGAACTGTTTTCCGACTGTATGTCTGTCATCTTTGTGTTTTACTTCACAGTTCCCACTGAAAACGTTGCAACAATTGCAGACTGTGCCAGTGTGATTGAGGGTGTAAGTCGCAGTCGCAATGCCTTGCTGAATGGAGACACAAAAAACTATGATTGGGATTCTGGGTACACGTGCCATCAGCTTGGGAGTGGAGCTATTGTAGTACAGCTAGCACAGCCCTACATGATTGGATCAATACGGTAAGAGGGTTTATTTTTCTCTAAATTAAGGGCAACAGTGAAACTTTTGCTGAGTACAATTATTTTCTTTAGAATATGTTACATTTGGAAATGACAGTAATTAGGGGACTAGTTTAGTAGTTGTCATTTGACTTCTTACTTCAGTATAATGGGCATGTTAAAAATTAAATGGGTGAATTGTATGTCGAGATACAGCAGTGCAATTCCAGAAAATACTACATTTTAGAGGCATAATAATAGTAACAATCAAATTGTAAGATTAAAGGTATATACTTACATTAAAATAGAAATTTAATTGCAGCCTCACTTGTGGTCAGAGTAGGTGTGGTTCCTCATATCCACCTCATTGTGAAAACAAAAACATTTATTGAAGAAAGCCATCATGTCAAGGCAGCCAGGTTTCCTTTTCACTATACAATTAGTACCAGTTCTTACTTGAACATGGAGTGTATAATAAGGGTACAGTAACCTCAATATTGCTTTACAGTGTTGSATTAATGAATGTGTTTAGATGTGGATTGAAGTTCGTTGGGCTAGTTCTACAGTGAATGTCTGTATACGTATGAAGAACAAACTTTTGGCTAATGTAGAAACTTTGGAAATAGATCGGAGAGCAGGATTGTTCACGGGTGAAGGCAAAAATATTCTTGCCAACTTCAGATTCTCTGACTATAAATGTTTTTTTTGTTTCATAAAATCAGACATACAAAACCTTGTCTTAATGGCTTCCCATTGTTTGTAAGTTTAGAATATGTTGTCAGGGACTTAATTTGTATTCTCTGTGACAATGAAAAAAAAGAGAAAAGTTTCTGAAGTTAGAGGACCAGTGAGCAAAGGTTGAAACCCCAGGTGGGGTACTGGCTTGCAACGGAGACCATGTGCATAGGTACGTATTGCTAGGAACTAGCTCGGTGCCGTCTGCCTGTTAGAGTTGCCTCTTCAAACTGACTGATAAGCAAGTGAGACTTGAAAGCTCTTTTATAACTGCCAATTTCTGTTTTGTGTGGTTTGGTTTTGGCTTGTGGTATTGTTATGATGGTTATAAAACTTTGAAGATAAAGTTTAAAATCAGACATCCAGGCAAATCTCTAACCTAACAAAAGTACTGTTTTGTCAGTATACTAGCTATACATGTTATGCATAATGCAAGTCCAGCATTGTTCTCACTGTGTGAAGCAAGTTGAATACGTATAGTTGGCAGCTTTCCACACTCAATGTTTTATGCTTTTGAGTTTGGTGGTTTTAATGTTCAATTAAGTATTGCATCTCAAGTAGAAAACCAGGAAGACACAGTACTCAGATTTCTTAAAAGGGGTAATTGAAAATGTAATTACATCATTTTCATGCCACTTTAAACTTAAATTTAAGTAGCAACAGAAGCTTTGGCCACATGAAGGAGTAGGAGAAGAATATATTAACTAAAATGCATAGTTTCTCAGTTCATAGTCTCTGTCTTCCTATGTTACCGTTTTCTGCTATCTTTCAATTGGTGAATCATACCATCTTTTCAAGTCAGTGCCAAAAATGGACTTTCCTATATTAAATACTATGCTAGTGCTTATTCTTGAGCAGAAGATTCTTAATAAGTCTCATTAATAAATAGTGTGTTAGGTGAACTAGGCTTTTGTTTGCCAGGAAATGATAATTGTATAATTGGCAAGTGTGTAGAGCAAATTAATAAAAACCCCAAACATTACATAATTTAAAACTAATAGGCATTTAGTTATTTATGTGGTATTGCATTGTACAGATATAGGGTCAGAATCTCATCTTTGTTTGTCAGCTTTCCTGCATGTATAGTACAAGCAAGATGAATAGCTTGCCTTAAAAAACAACAATAATAAACATCATCATCTAGGGTATCTTTTGACAGAGGAGACTACCTGCATTGCCTAGAGACAGAAATGCTAGCACTATGTCATCTTTTCCTTTTTGTGTTCTGCCTAGAAGAACAAGTGTTTTGAGTTGCAGCCATGAATGTTACAGATCATCGGCAGCCAAGGGAAAGATGGCCCTTTGAGTGGGGAAGCAAGGTTTCACTATGTGGCAGCTACAGCTTTGGCAAGGGTCTGGAACATGTCCTGTACTGTGCAATTCTAAAGATGGTGACAATGGTCTCTTTATTTAGCACCAGGAAATCTGTGACTGGTACAGAAATCAAATTACATATAAACATAGATTAGAGCAAAAAGTCTTAATATTTCATCTTAATGAAAGCAAGAGATTTTTTTTTAACAGAACATCTTCCACAACTGATTGAACTGTATTCATTGCCTGTTTTCCTGCTGTTTGCTTGCTTGAAAACTCCCTTGATCTCACCCTCCCACCTAATAGAAAAAAACTTCCAGGAGCATTTTCTTTAGGCTGGCTGTACACCGTGACTGCAGAATGACATGAATTGCTCTACCGCCAGAAAGTGAGTCATTAGACCTGTGGGTTTGGATTCTAAATGAATAATTAGGAATTAAGTACGTATCTTCTAAGTTCAGAGACATGAATGTGCCATTGAATATATTTGTATCAGAGAGAGTAAATATATAAGCCTTTGAAAAAAGGGTAGTAGCTGCTTTTAGTCTATAGAAATCAGAATACCGCTGGAGAGAGCCTCCAAGTCAGAACGTGTTACCATGGCAACTAAATTCTGAGTATGAAAAAAGCCGAAGAACTCTTGGTACTCAAATATGCATTAAAAATGCATAGAGAGCTTAATGTTTCAGGAGTATATCTTGTATGCGTGCTTTCTGCAAAAGTCATCCCATTGTCTTAGAATCTTAGAACCATTCAGGTTGGAAGGGGCTTGAGGAAGACATCTAGCCCAGCCTGTTCCTCAACAGAGGTCAGCTATGAAGAAAGACCATCCTTCTCAAGGCTTTATGCACTCAGGTCTTGAAAACCTCCAAGGAGGGAAATTCCACAACTTCTCTGGGTAGCCTGTTCCAATGTTTAATTATGCTCACAGTGTACTTCCTCCCCCCCCCCCTTTTCATGCAGTTTCTGTTTTCCTATGCCTTTAGTCCATCTGGAACGTCCTGTTTCAATTTTTGACCGTTGTTTTTTGTTTTTCCCGTTGTGCACCTCAGTAGAGAGCCTGGCTCAGTCTTTTTGATAACCTGCTCTCAGGTATTGAAAAGTGCTGTCAGGTTCCTCCCCAAGCCTGCTTAGGCTAAACAAGCCAATTTCCTCAGCCTCTTGCACAGTGCGTGTGCTCCAACCTCCTGATCATCTTGATGGTCCTCTGCTGGATTTGCTCAGATCTATCAATGTTGTATTTGGGTCCAAAATGGGATGCAGTGTGCCAGGTGTGATCTAGCAAGTGTCAAGTAAAGGAGAATAATCTCTTTCCCTTGTTCTGCTGGCTCAGTTCCTGTTGCTACAGCTCCATATGCTGCTAGCCTTCATTGCTGAGAAGGCACACAGGCAACCAAATGGCATCTTCTGTTCAATGTGACTCCCATGTCCTTTCTAGCACAGCCAGTCAGACTCTAGCATTTACCACTGCAGTGGATTAGTCTGTATGAGATGCAGAATTTTGCTTTTGATCTTGTTGAATTTCATGAGATTCTTTTCTGCCCACGCCCTTCATCTTCCCAAAGGCTGGCAATCAATCCTCCTGAATGGCAGCCATACTGTCGAGTGTATTGATTGCACCCCACAGTTTACTCTCGTCTGCAAGCTTGATGAGGGCTCATTCCAT
This sequence comes from Phoebastria nigripes, assembly GCA_035582835.1. Lineage (NCBI taxonomy): Eukaryota > Metazoa > Chordata > Aves > Procellariiformes > Diomedeidae > Phoebastria > Phoebastria nigripes. The sequence goes on along the minus strand of JAYKAV010002921.1, from coordinate 3,411,386 downwards.
CTCCTTGTCCAGGTCGCTGATAAAGATATTAAACAGGATAGGTCCTAGAGTAGATTCTGGAGGAATTCCTCTTGCATCCAGTCTCCAGGTGGGTGATGAACTGTTAACCACTACGTGTTGAACTAAACAATCTAGCTAATTTTTACCCATGTTGTAGTCTATCCATCTTAACTGTAACATCCCAGCTTGGATACAGGGATGCTATGGGAGACCATGTTGTAACCTCGTTAATATCAAATACTTCTTCAGGTATTTGTATATAAATTTGGAGCTTTTGACTTCCACATCAAAATTTACTCAGAAATTCTGAAACAGATGTAATGATAGTCTGTGCTCAATAGTACTTTCTAATAGAAAAGACCTGGAAAACATGGGGGTTGGACTAGATGACCTTTAAAGGTCCCTTCCAACCCAAACTATTCTATGATTCTAAGATTTTATTTTAAAATAATTGTAACTAAATACTGACTTTTAGATTATAGAAATTAAAAGATTTTTTTATTTAAGAGGTTTATTCTTTTATTAAGACTCCTACTTGGAACAGTTAACAGAGAAAATGTTACTTTAGGTGGTTTTTCCACATTGTTGCCTGTCTGGACAGAAAATAACCTTGCTATTTTTCCTCTCTGAAAAGGCACTTATCAATGACAGAAAAACTATTATATTTAACTAGGAACAGAAAGACAGCAATTGGTGTGTTTAACATAGTAAACATAATTTAACTTCTAAATGGCTAAAAGTTTAATATTGAAAAGGCTGCCATATCACAATAGCTCCCTGTCTAACTCTCCCTGTGTTTATCTGGAATAGAAATGTAATACCATTATGCTACAGTCTCTGGCTGATAACTTCATAGGGTTTTTTTTTTCCTATGAATTTCCAAAAAAGAAAGGAAAAAAAAGAAAAACCCCAAAGAACAGGATTTGTTAGAGTGTATGTGGTGGAGGGAGACAAAATTCTTCTGTACCATAGTAGTTTTCATGTTAAAATAAATAGAAATATTTTGCATCTTTGTAAAAGTAGATTAAACATTTATCCCAGTTCAATCTATTTGAAGACTACTTTACTAATATGAATACGTGATAGCCAACTGTTTTGCTTTTCATATTCAGAGTAATTCTTAAATTAACAAACGATATTAATTAGCTTTGTTTTCTGTTTGCTTATACCATCATCATATACATCTCTTATGCTTTCTAATTTTCTGTACCACTTCTGCTTATGAATTTTTTCTTTCTTTGCTGCTCATTTTCTGTGCTTGCCTGACTTGAGAGTGAAATTGTAACTCAGAATAAATGGTCATATAAGCACATAGCAAATATGCAGGAATTTTGTCTCCTTTGTAGGATCCTGAAGAAAGATTGGTTTCCTGCAAGATAACTACTGAAACATAAATATCTACAGAAAATGAAAGGGGATTATAGACAACTGGAGGCAAAAATGCAAAGGCAATTGCATGAAGTTTACAAATTGTATAAATTTTAACAAGGCCAAGTGCCGGGTCCTGCGCTTTGGTCACAGCAACGCCATGCAACGCTACAGGCTTGGGGAAGCATGGCTGGAAAGCTGCCCGGCAGAAAAGGACCTGGGGGTGCTGGTTGACAGCCGGCTGAACATGAGCCAGCAGTGTGCCCAGGTGGCCAAGAAGGCCAGCAGCATCCTGGCCTGTATCAGAAATAGCGTGGCAAGCAGGAGTAGGGAAGTGTTCGTGCCCCTGTACTCGGCACTGGTGAGGCCCCACCTCGAATACTGTGTTCAGTTTTGGGCCCCTCACTACAAGAAGGACATTGAGGTGCTGGAGCATTTCCAGAGAAAGACAACGAAGCTGGTGAAGGGTCTGGAGAACAAGTCTTACGAGGAGCGGCTGAGGCAACTGGGGTTGTTTAGTCTGGAGAGGAGGAGGCTGAGGGGAACCCTTACCGTGCTCTACAACTACCTGAAAGGAGGTTGTAGCGAGGTGGCTGTTGGTCTCTTCTCCCAAGCAACTAGCGATAGGACGAGAGGAAATGGCCTCAGGTTGCACCAGGGGAGGTTTAGATTGGACATTAGGAAAAATTTCTTTACTGAAAGAGTGGTCAAGCATTGGAACAGGCTGCCCAGGGAAGAGTCACCATCCCTGGAAGTATTTAAAAGACGTGTAGATGAGGCGCTTAGGGACAAGGTTTAGTGGGCATGGTGGTGTTGGGTTGACGGTTGGACTTGATGATCTTAGAGGTCTTTTCCAACCTTAATGATTCTATGAAATTCTATGAAAAAAACTTTCCATATGGTTTTGGATTTTCTTTCTTTTTCCCCATCTTTCAACAAGTGTCACTACCTCATGTTTTAATTTCTGTCTTTTGTATTTCTATAAGTGTGCAAGTAGTTTATGAACACAGTACTATCAAGTATTTATACTGTATGTGGTAACTACTGACTTACAGTATTCAGGAAGCGGGTATCATCCTGTCAGGTGCACGACTATTATTGTTTGGTATTCTGCTAACAGCTTGAGTATATGTAGTTATACAGCAGCCTGAACTAAACAGTGACAATCTTTTTTTCAGAAATCTAGAAACAAAAAGCAAGCAGAGACAGCACAAAATGCTTCTATAAATGCAGAACAATCAATCATAGGGAAACACATGACATTTAGGGAAATACTGTTTAAAAAAAGTACTGCAGCATCTTTTGATGTAACAGGTAGCCAATACAATCAGTTTCCCACACCTGTAATACGAAATTTTATTTGCATTTGAAAAGCTTTTGTTTTATAAAATGAGGCATTTTCAACATGTGATGTAAATAACAGTACCATATTAAATTATTAACAGGCTTAGACTTTAGATACCCAAAGAAGTAGCATATGAGAATTATGTTTGAATCTCACGATGTTGCAGGGAGTGAGTTGGATAAAGCTTCATTCTGCTTTTCCTTCTCAATCCTGAAGGCAAGATTTACTAATGAGCTAATTTAGCTTTTTATTCTAATATAGAAAGTCCTAGGAACACAGACAATTTTGCTATAAAAAGATGCATTTCCAATGAGTATAGTTCCCACTTTTTAAGTGGAATATTCTCCTTCCTGTCATTTAATATCCATCTTAGCAAAACATAGCTTCTCTACAGAAGTTTAGCCTAGTAGTTTGCCTGGAATGTGTTTCAAAGATTACTGTACCTGGCATAAAAAGTGGCCCTTGTGCCCAGTGTGCACTGGTGAATATTCATGTAATCACCTGCAAGTTTTTTGGTGCTTATCCAGAAAGGCATTTCATGCAGAATAAATTCCAGATAGGTTCTGTCGTCAGTCTCCCTCCTCAGTCTCTCCTAAAAAAGCTACTGCAGGGAGGTGAAGAAAGAACTTTTTATTTTCTTTCACAAGTCCCAAAGAAACAAAAATCTACATTTAGCATTCATGCTAAGTCACTTTGGGAAAGATCCTGCCAACTTTAATTCACTCATTGTTTGGTTTGTAATAATTCTAAGCCATATGCTTTTTTAAACCTATTTAACTTGGGGTAGGCTGTTTTAGGAGAGAGCAATTATACACATTCTTAAAAGGAACACATATGTCCTGTTAGCCTTCTGCTCTAAAGCCGAGCCAGTTGTGTTTTAATTACAGTATTGTTAGTTGAAATTACAGTCACTAGTGTGCTTCTGATATTGAAACTCTTGATCATAGCTTTGAAAACACGGATCAAGGAAACAACACTGAGCCCCCATGATGAAAAGGATCCTATTGAAAAGCATAATTAGCTACATTTTAATAGCCTTTTTAAAAGAAAACAAATTTATGTAGTTTTTGCTTTTCCCTCTTCTAATCATTTAGAAGACTTGGTTTAAATATAGATGTTAAACCAATTCAGGATCTGTTGATTATTAGTATTACCAAATCCAGAATTTTAATCCATAATTTTTTTTTTTTTTTTTTTTTAAACAGAAAATGCGCTTCATTCAGTCTCTTCAGTATTTGGAGACCTTCAAGCTATAGAAAAGCAGAATGGGGAGGATCTGATGAAGCAAGGGGAGAGGTGTTGGAGTTGGGTAGTTTTGTTTTGGGGTGTGGGGTTTGGTTTGGGGGTTTTTTTAAGTCTTTCATGATGCCACAGGCAACTATTTTTATTTTTTACTAAGTCAGCTCTGAATTTTTTAATTTGCAAATAGACAATATTATTATGTGCTAAAAGGCTTCTGTTAAGTGTTTTATTGTAGCTTCTTAAAGCTATTTTTGATAGCTTATTATTTTTTATAATATTAATGAGCTGGGTTCAGTTGAGAGCATCTGGGGAGTTTATTTTAAATCTGCTTATCCAGTAGACCCGATTCTACTTTGAATGCTGGGATTCAAAAAAACCCCCCAAAAAGAGCTAAACTAGATTGTTTTGAAAAGAAGGTAATAGCACTGGTTTTTAGGGCAAAGACACTAACACATGTGTCCTTAATAACCAAATTCCGAAGACAGTCCAGCTTCTGCTTGGGACAACCTCCCTCTGTAGAGGAAGGATTCTGCATTTGGCAACTGGCTAGGTCATTTTCCCCCTCTAGCAGTATTGGTTTTTTAAGCGTTAAAAGTGAGCAATAATTTTTGCATTTCTGTTCCTCCCAGCAGAGGTAGCAGCTGAAAGCAAGAAAGACTTTCTCAATTGTAATATAAAACTTGGGCACTCTTCCGAAAGGCGATTAAGGAGAGAGAGCTTGAAACTGTTCCTGGGAAAGTCTGTAGTGTGATACAAGTTCCTTTTCTTTTTATGTATGTCTCAGCTATTTCCATTGACAATCAATGGATCCATATCTATTGCACTTTGAAAAAGGTGGATCTGTGGAAGTTCTTCCTCACAGCTGGAGGAAGAACCCAGGTTAGCTGTATTACCTGGCTTTCGCACTTCTCTGTGCGTGTGGCTGTAGCTATTCTCGTTTAGGTCATTGGTGCAGTTATAGCTGTTTTGGATAGCTAGCTGTGCTTTGGTTATTTGAGTACAGCAGGTTCATTTGCTTCTGTAGCAAATAGTCAGATCTAAGCAAGTAATCCTAGTAAGCGTTAGCTAACTTTGACAAGAACCTGAGGATCAAGAGATGGCAGCAGTTGGTAACAGCCAATATATTGCAGTAGAGTATTTATTTTCCATTGGTGTATTAAATATGGGTTCAGAGAATAAGTTTTAACAAGAACAAAATCAGCAAAACATCATTTTCCATGACAGACATAGTGTGGCTTGTTCACTTAAGAATATTGCAATTCAAAAACTTTGGGTAGGTTGACAAGAGAGCATTATTTCAGAGAATGGTAAATGCAGCATGCTGGTTTTGCCTCCAGTCACCTCTAACTCAAATAGAAAAGATTTTTGAAATTTTGTTTTTGATATCACATTTGCCGTTGAGTTTATATGAAAACAGTAAGTACAGCAGTTAGTTTTTCTAAACTGTACCCTGCTAATGAGTGGAATGACACCAGCCAAGGGTTTTACATAAAATGTAGGCAAAAACACATCTATTAATCAAAATATGGACAACATTTAACTGCTTCTAAAGAAGAAATTGCAGAAGTGTCTGCCTCTGTTCTGGCCAGTCCATTGCCCCTTTAAGTTGTGTAAATACCCTCTTGTCATTTGTGGATGCTTCATTGGAAAAAAGGATGCTCCATATTGGTTTGCAAACATGCTGGATAGAATTTTTCATGGTTTTTGCTAAAGAAGGCATTCTATGCTGGATATTTTTCTTAAGTACACATATCTCAATCTCATCCATTGAGGGGGAGAGGAGAGGAAGGGCAAGGTTCTTGGTTTTGCTTTAATTCGTATCCTTAGAAATAAAATTAAATTGAGGAATGATGTTGAGGTTTCAAATATCTCTTACAACAGGGTAATAATCCCCATATAAAGAGAAGGAGTAGAGAGGATACAACATTTGCCAGCTGTGTTTTCTGAGAATTATATACTTAAGTTAAATCACATCCCTGATGCTTTAGATCTTCCTCTCTGTGAGACAAGTATGGAAATTGAAGGCTGTTCAATATGTCATTTAGTGCTCTTCCTGGAGAGCTGCATGGTCATTAGAATGAGTGTGGAATGAGTCCTTGAGACCTCTATTTTTTTCCTTTTTCTACTGTATTTTTAGCAATTTGGTCAACGATTCAGTCCCTTTTTCCTCATACTATGATGAACCAGGACTGGGAATTCCCAGTTTCCTACGTGCTTTTTTTTTTAATATTTCTGATATATTTACAAAAAAAAAGAGAATACAGTTAAGAAGACAGTGTAATCTTCTTAGTCACCAGGATCTTTTTTCTTTCCCTTCTTAAACTGACCTTTCCAAACAGATCTTTGATTCAGGTTTAAAGCAGGCAATGTCACATGCCAAATAAATTAGTTCATTTATTGACTTTCAAATAAATTAAAAGTAATTGGATGAATGTAATAGATTAATGTTAGTAAGATGGTTATTATAAGCCTGTAAGTCTATTACTGGCCTTAGGATAATAAGAATAGAGACACTCAAGTTTGAGATGACAGAAACAGTAAAGACCTTGTTGAGGCACATTCCAATGTGCCTTGAGAGGCACATTCCAAAAGAAACAGCTAAATTTGTAAAGGATTAAGAGGAGGAAATAAAGGACTGGGAATATTTAGCAGCTTGGTTTAATGTTTATTTGACTTATCACTCAACAACTTCTTCATACTTAGGTTGCTACTTTGGGACTGTGACGATCGGAGCTACAGCTACTACATTGAGGTTTCAACGAATCAGCAGCAGTGGACTATGGTGGCCGATCGCACAAAAATTTCCTGCAAGTGAGTTTAATTTTTTCCACTTATTTGCACAAAGTCAGAACTGGAAAACTGTTTTTTTTTATCCTGTTGTTCAGTACTTACATAGGTGACTTTTTGACTGTGAAAAGAATGATCATTACATAACCCATAGATTTCTAACTCTAGACCCTTCTAAATACAACTTTAGGAGGTAACAGCTTCTACGGTGGCTGAATATCTAGACTTTCAAACCAGAATCAGGTTCTGAAGATCCACATCAGTACTGGATCTTCAAACGATCAGTTTGATTGTTCATTCTCAGAAACAGTCTGCCTACCATACGCTTGGTTTTGTGATCACTGGAAGTTACACCATGTTTCTTCGGAGTTCACGTGTTTATGGTGACCCTGGAGTCAAATCACCCCTCCTTGAGAAACATGGTAGGAGAGGAAAAGAGAGTATGCTTGGCAAAGGATTTTCTTAATCAAATGCATTTCTCCCTTATCAAAGCACATAAATGCATTGTATGATATTTGAAGGGGGTGGGGAGAGTGAGGGTAGGGACCAAACCATAACAGATCAACCAGTTACCTAAGTGTGACCCTGTCGCTGTTCAAAAGCAGAGTACCTGACTGATACGCACTGACCACTCTGCTTTTGAACAGGACCCTTCCATAAAAAAAACATGCTTCTTAAAAAGAGGTAAAAAAGAGAGAAAAACTGTTTCATTTTTATTTGTATACTAAAATCAAGAGAAGCCAGGCATGAACACTCTCCACATGTATACTCTCCATTGGCTTTTCTGTAATTATTGGGTCTGCTGATAAAACCCATTCTTCTAGTATGGAAGAGTAATTCAGGGTTGATAGCCGTCTTAAACCATTTGATAGTTCTAATTCCAAGTAAAGAATGACCCAGATACTTGTCATGGGATTGAAAAGATAGGCTGCAAATTTATACGTTACGTATCCTGAAGCCAGGTATGCTCAGCATTCAGAGAATGTTGATAGGATATGATCTCCTGGCTGATCCCCAGGGAAGCTCAGACTTACAAAAGTCTTATTTCTCTCCTTTTCCCCAAGTCAGTTTTCCGTAAGATATGCTTTCTTTCCCGGGACAAAATTGAAGTCATCAGCTCATATGGGGACAGCCCCCACCCATCCTGTATTTGTGCCAACCAAAACAAAATGGATTTTACAAATTCAGAGATGTATCTCAGTTTGTCATATCGGGCAAGAGAGTTATTCAGTCCTTTCTTGCAACACTGCTGATACACATTTTCTAAAGTTTTTATTTCATCCCTTACAAATACTGCAATTCAAACATGCGTTTTGTTTGAGTGTTAGAGGCACATTTTGGTGAAGGAGGACTTGACACGTCCTTTCACTGTCTGTAAAGGGCAGGGTATTGATGAGCAGAAAACCTGGGTTCTGCCTGCAGGTCTGGAAAAAGAGTAAAGGAGATTTAATCATTCTCAAAGGCATCTCAGCGTAATAGATAAAATTCATCTTTTTGTCTGTCTCCAGCAGTGGGAGCACTAAAAGGCTGAAACCAGAAAAGGGAGAGAGAGGGAGAGTCAAAATCAGAATCTTTTTGCACTTCTTCCTTGTACGTTTTGATACTAATAGTCTATAATAGTCAAAAGGAGCACTTGATGAAGTATGCACAGTGCAGGTGGAATCACTGGTTGACTGCCCAGTTCAAGTATCTACTCACCGTGTTCAAACCACACATTATTTTTTTTAAAGCCTTAACCTTGGACAAGTATAGGCGCATCCCTGAAATAAAGATAGCTGCCTCCTCATGTTGTATACTTCAAGATCTTAATTCGAAACGTAGGTGCTCTGGAAGTTCTCAAAGCCATGGCTGCAGGACCTATTTTCATGTGGATTAGAGAATTCTATTTTGCCTAACTTCTTGCTCTGACAGACATGCATCCAGCTAGCAAAATGCCAGTCTTCAGTTTTAAGTCTACAGACTTACAGTGTCCTAGCACTGTCTGCAACTATCAGTTCTAAACAAATACAAAGACCTGGTCCTAAAACTTACAATTACAAAAGCTCAGTGGACTCCAGAACAATTCAATTTAACAAGAACTAGAAAATTGTAAAGAAAAAGCATCAATTTGAAAAATCTTACTTCTCTTCAAAAGTTTTCTATGCTCTGCAGTTACATTTAAATACTATATGATCTGTAACTGAGATAAGTTGAAAGGTTTGTGGCCCCCCATATACACCCCTCAATTTTCAGGTGATTTCTTTGCATTTGACAGCATTTTTTCATATTCAGTTTAAATCTCTTACCCTTTATGATCAGCAAATTGGACTTTTTTTTTACAGTCACCCCACCACAGAAAAGAAAACCCTTTAAATATGTTTAGTTTTCTTTTCAAGTAGGATTTGCAGAAATGCTGAAGTGACTTCAGCTCAAAAATTACTTTAATTGTAATGGCAGGTTGATAACTCCAAATACTATATAAATAAGTATATGTATAATATAGAAAATAAATATATATAATATTATATGTATATTTATATATTTATAAATTATATATTAATCTGTTTATATTAAACATATAAAACCAATATATAAAATACCATATAAATGCCAAATGCTATAAATGTTAGGACTGTTTTGTAAAGTAGAGAGTATCATCACTGCATACAGTCAGAGCTGGACCACTTTATTTTTGCTGAGGAATACTGAAAAGTGGTACTGTGACCATAAAAAGCCATAGTCTTAGTGCTCAAAATAGTTGAATGTAGAATGGAAGAGATATCATTGTTCAGTGACTCATGCTCTGAACGAAGGCCCTCACTTAAAAATTGTTGGGCAAGATTTTGGTGTGGTGAAGGAGACATCTTAATGAAAAAGAGAAAATTGAACCAGTCACTGGTAGGAATGTGAAGAACTGACTTTCTGGTTTAATTTCTGTAAATTTTAAAAAATTTTTTAAAAAAAAAAGCACATCTTGAACCAAATTGAAAACGTGGATTTTTTTGCCCCGAGAAAAACAAACAAGTTATTTTAACTTCATGTCATTTTAACAACAAAAACAGAAGAGATGAAGAGTTGGATTTTAACCAAAATTAACAGATGCTGTAGTAAGGCGGAGGTGGTGCAGTTTACCTGGTTTACCATCATAGTGTAATGGTAAAGATACTCTGGATGCAAGAGATTTTTTTTTTTTTTTCTTTTTTCTTCCCCTGTCTCTGTCCTTCCCCTTACCATGAATACCTTGGTATTTTATGCAAACAGCACAGCTCCAACAGAGAGAAATCTGCCTCTAAATGCCTTTTAGTCAAGTGATTCAGGCACTCCCTGAGGAAAAGCAAGAATCAAACTCGTGCACTGTGCCTGTGTTTGACTCATCATCAGGTTTAGGCAGACCTGCATTCAGCAATTTAACTGAACCAGTGTGGGAAAATAACGGAAGATTGGCGAGGAGGATTGTAAACATCCTCAAGTGACTTGCAGCTGAGGTGTCAAAAAACACATATATCATACTAATTGTTGTTTGGCTTTGTGCGCTTGACAAGTAGAACATCTGTGTTTAGATAACATAGGCCTATGATAGACTCAGAGGCACCCTATCGGAACGTGCTTGAGATTCCTGCCTTGCTGTGGGAAAGAGCAAAGCACAGTGGTAAACTATGCCTGCGTGAATCCCTGATACACAGGCGAAAACAGCAGGTTTGGCGATCCTCTAGCATGGACCGAGCTCCGCGGTGCCTGCGTCCCCACTTGTGTGCCTCTGCCCAGGTGCTGCTTCGGGGATCCCCCAGTTGGCAAGGTAATGAAAATAAATCTACTCTTTGCATTTCATCTGTGGTTTTGTGGTTGTTCCTGCGTCCTGCCTGTGCCGGCTCACACAACCAGATTACAGCATCACGGGRTGGAAGCAACAGTACCCTCATCTCTTCGTTCCCCATATGTTTATGAATGCCGCACCCCTCTCTCACCCGGACGAAACGAAACAAATCTTTTGCTAATGTGGTCAAAGTTTGCAACTGTTTTTTGTCTCAGCCAAATCCTAATTTTTTTGATGAATACTTGGACATCCCAGCCTGAAAAGGACTAATGCTACATTGGTATAAAAATTGTCATCACTTAGGCTTATGTGTCTTTGTTTAAAGAAAATGAGAAGTAGGTATGTCCTTGCCTGGGACTATGATTGCCTGTTCGACTACAAGTACCTCTCAGAGCAACAGTCAGCTAAGAATCATTATACATGTATTTGTGTGAGGCTGAAATATGAATTCTTTTCAAAAATACTCCAAATTATGTCTGTTTCTTTTATAAATTTTGGAGGTGTGAGTGCAGTCCAGGTGGTTGATAAGGTCTTGAAATCCTGGGTTAACCCTTTCTGGCATTAGTTCTGTGTTTAATATACTGCAGTAGACTCCAGAAAAATAACTCACTTGTTTTTCTGTGTAGGATATGCAGCAGTAGCAAATGAAAGTGGATGGAGTTAAAACTCAGGAGAATTTCACAGGGGCCCACATTTGAAGAGGCAGAATACTTGCAATGAGAAAATTTACTTTGCTGAGTAATATTATCTATTCACTTTCCTGTCTTCAAAGACATGTGGATAAGAGTTGTTTCCTTTGCTGTTTGCTGCCTGGTTTTCTGTCTACCCGGTCCTTCAGTGGAGTTACAATCCTTTGTGAAAGTCATTAGCGTGATGTCTCGCAATTGTCCTGTGAGGTCTCCAAATCATTTTGCTGAATCTTGGCACAAGGGGTAGGCTGAACCATAAAGGTAGCAAACACAGACCTCAACAGACACCTTTGAGTGGTTTGTGGCAAACAAAACGATGAGAAAGAAAATTAAATTATGTTGAAATAGCATATATTGGTTTTGGCAGTCTACTGAAGCATGAACTTCCCCTTTAAACTATCAGTATGCTGCTTTGGGTTGTTTTAATGGTATTTTTAATGTAGTATTTTGTGTAAATTAATAATTCAATGCTCAAAGCCAGGAACTGACAGGCTACTCCTAACCTCTTCTTCTCCCAGTTCTAAAAGGCTGAAGACAGAAACTGGATGTCTGTTATCTTCACAGGCTTGCTTACCTTCCCTACGTGAGAGCCAATTAATGCATACTGGTTGTGTAATTGTCAATTTTCAAATGCTCTATGGAGGCAATTCTTTTTTTCTTTTCCACAATAAGCTGTTTTTCTCTACACAGTATGACAGTAATGAAAAACAGTCATGTTGCGTTCTATTTTTTAAAACATTTATGATAAGTAGGCTTGAGCGTGTTAGTGTCGAACAATAGAGACCTGCACTTGTTAGAAGAATTTGCTGACAAAGAGTCTGAAAGTCAAATAAAAACAGAAAATACCAAAGGCCAGTAGGAGTCAGACCTCAGAATTAATGACACTTTTGATAAAATAAGTGCTGTAAAGACAAATATGAAACAGGCGATCATGACGGTTATCAACTCAGTATCGTTCTTCAAAGTTCTCTTGTGTAGTTATTGTGAAATGGATCTAATCCATTGGCAGCAGACATACCATGTTCAATTCCCCAGTAGGAATAAAGGGTCTAATACTCTGATAGAATTTGGGAGACAATGAATATTGTTTATTGATGGGCAGTTCTAAGGCAGTTGGTATCAACTGTCTATATGGCTGGTTTGGGACAGTTTTATGATTTTCTTGTGGAGGGCATGACTTCATTTTCAGAAGGTTTATAACATATTGCATTATATCTTTTTTTCTTTTTTTTTTNTTTTTTTTTTTTTTTTTTTTTTTTTTTTTTTTTTTCCCCTCCCCTGCTGGACTCATTGTCATTCAGAGTATACTGCTGTTATGACAAATGTTTAAAATCTTCCAAACTTAATTTCACATTTCCATTGCTTATTATCTTTTTATTATATAATAGCTATTTCAAATCCTAAATTCTCAGCTCAGTTCCCCTGAATTTTTTTTCTATAGTTTTTGTATGAATGTAATTAGTACTTTCACATGAAAAGCCCTTTGAGATATGGATGTGAGGTTCATTAACAAAATTTATTAACTGTCTTCTGATTGATTTTTTCAAGAATAATTTTCAACTTTGAGGTTTACTGCTCTTGTCCAGTGTTTCGTATTTCTATCCTATGATGTACTATGTGCATTTCCAGTTTGCAGGCACTGCTGTATTTCCTTTGATAATAAATCACAGGTAAGGAACACCTAGAGAGATCTAGGTCATGCACTTAACAGTTCTAAACCACTTTTCAGATGTACAGAAGAGTGTTTTCCATGTTGTCTAAGGACTTCAAGTGAGAAAATACTTCTGCTTTACACAATGTTAGTGGCAAACTCAGTTTTTAATTTTTTTTTCTGGGTATACTTTTGTGAAACCAGGCTAATCTCTATCATGATGTGATTATTTCTTTTACTATAGAGATAATATTTGAAGTGTGTAAATACCTTTCCTTGTAACTGCACGTGGCACGTTACGTACTCGTATATGTAGTTTCCTCCTGTCCTCCTCTAGTTCCTCCACTTCACTCTATGATCCCATCTCTAGAATTCCCTCACATCCATTTTCATCCATCATTCTTCTCCTTAAGCACTTTCATAGGACTGTTTTCTCTCATAATAAAACATCTCGAACATTTCTGAGCCCTCTTGCCTTTCCAACTGCCTGTATGCTCACATCGCTTTTTCTGTTGCTTCCCATCAGAATTGCATGCATCTACTCTCCTGTCGTACCTAGAATGACAAAAATAACATTTTTCCTAATTTTTGTATAATCCTTAATTCTGTCCCGCGCCTAAGCTTCCAGGTGCGGGGGTGGAACAGGATAAAAGGAACTGCTCTTGTACCTGCAATGTCAAACAGGGTATTTTTACCACACTTCATCCTATTTTACATGAGGTTAATTTCACAGCAAAACTGTTCTTGTACCTCTTCTGTCAAACAGAGTATATTTCAACCGTGGTTCATCCTACTTTACATGAAGCAAATTTCACAGCAACTCTGAAATCCAAATACCTCCTCCMGATTTGCCAAACTCAGTGTAGCCACATTCATACAATACAAAGATGAAATATATTCAAGCAAGATGTCTGGGAAATTGCTACATTGTTAAGCTCAATTTCAAGTCTCACTTCACAAAAATAAACTGAGGGTTCTCATTAATCTGTTCATTATGCCACTGGTAATGCCTACTGGAGCAAGTCAGACAGATATAAAGGGTCATTTTGTGTAATTACTGAGCTTAAAAGCCCTGAACGATAGAGGCATTGATGTACATATTTTTCCTTGTGTTTATATGCTCACATTTTGAAAGATTCTAATAAGGCAAAAGAAGAAAGAGGCTCCAGCTTCACAGACCTGCCTTATTAAGCACGAAGAATTAAGATTTCACAGAGAGAAACCAGAGTTGTATTCCATTTCAGAGCATTAGGAGCCTCTCAGAAGTGTGGAAACTCTGCGTCTGACGTTTCGTTTGCTAGCTTTTATTTCAGCTGAGTCTAGTTTGATTGAAGAAAGATCTTGCTGCTTTTAAGTTATGTTTCTTAACGGTGATTCAGGATCACAAGAAGATTTTCAAATTGTTAATTTGTCTTTTCTTTTTTCCACTTCTACCTCCAGTTCCTTGTGGTTGCTTTTCAGCTACAAATATGCATGGATCTTTTGAACGAGCCTTGAACAGAGTAGCAACAAGTTGCAAACTACAGTGTCTTAGTCTCCCTTGAATGTTTTGCCACGCACTTACTTCACTGCAGCTCTGCATGTGCCATATGCATTGAAGTTTTGCTTTGCTCTGTTTTGCTGTGCGGCTGGCATGTTCTCAGCTCCTCTTCATGCATGTGAGGAGAGTGAAGAAAACATCAAAGTAACTCTGATACCAATTTGGATGTTAGCTCAGTTCTGCCTCAGAGAAAATAAGCAATACCAAATAATACCCATAGTATCAGTACCTGTTTCTTTTAGGTATTGGATTTTTCTCCCATGCCGTTGAAGACTTGAATGTCTCTTTGGAGGCCAGTAAAAATTGTCAAGCTAATGATATAAATAGATATATGTATTATTACTTCATAATATATCATCTAGAAAAAAAAAAATCTTTTTTTTTTTTCCCCAAAAAAATTTTTTTCGAAATAAACAGTGGTAATTATTATTACCACATTATCTATTTAAAATAAAAATCAAAGCAAACATTCATTTCCTATCATGAATTATTATTATTCATTATTATAATTATTATTATTTATTATTACATTGAAGTTTCAGTAGAAATTAGACTTCCCAATGGCTTTAGAATCATAGAATAGTTTGGGTTGGAAGGGATCTTTAAAGGTCATCTAGTCCAAGCCCCCTGCTGTGGGCAGGGACATCTTCAACTAGATCAGGTTGCTCAGAGCCCCGTCCAACCTGACCTTAAATGTTTCCGGGGTGGGCCATCTACCACCTCTCCGGGCAACCTGTTCCAGGATTTCACCACCCTCAGCATAAAAAATTTCTTCCTTATATCTAGTCTGAATCTGCCCTCTTTTAGTTTAAAACCATTCCCCCTTGTCCTGTCGCAACAGGCCCTGCTAAAAAGTCTGTCCCCATCTTTTTATAAGCCCCCTTTGAATACTGAAAAGCTGCAATAAGGTCGCCCCGAAGCTTTCTCTTCTCCAGGCTGAACAACCCCAACTCTCTCAGACTTTCTTCATAGGAGGGGTGTTCCATCCCCCTGATCATTTTCGTGGCCCTCCTCTGGAGCCGCTCCAACAGGTCCATGTCTTTCTTATGCCGAGGGCTCCAGAGCTGGACGCAGTACTCCAGGTGGGGTCTCACCAGAGCTGAGTAGAGGGGCAGAATCACCTCCCTCGACCTGCTGGCCACGCTTCTTTTGATGCAGYCCAGGATACGGTTGGCATTCTGGGCTGGGAGCGCACATTGTTGGCTCATGTCCAGCTTTTCATCCACCAGTACCCCCAAGTCCTTCTCGGCAGGGCTGCTCTCAATCCCTTCATCCCCCAACCTGTATTGATACTGGGGGTTGCCCTGACCCAGATGCAGGACCTTGTACTTGGCCTTGTTGAACCTCATGAGGTTCACATGGGCCCACTTCTCGAGCTTGTCCAAGTCCCTCTGGATGGCATCCTGTCCCTCGGGCATGTTGACCGCACCACTCAGCTTGGTGTCATCTGCAAACTTGCTGAGGGTGCAGTCGATCCCACTGTCTGTGTCATTGATGACGATATTAAACAGTACTGGTCCCAATACGGACCCCTGCAGGTCGCCACTTGTCACCGATCTCCATCTGGACATTGAGCCGTTGACCACTACCATTATCACTACTTGCCTTTTTGATTCTTGCCAGATGACTTTCTAAAGCTTCTGTGATAAAATGGCAAACTTTCAAGTTATTCTTATTACTAGAGATTACATTTTAAGTATAAGCTAGTTCTCACTTTTTACTCACTGCTTCTATTGTAAGTGCTAGACACAGGAAGGGGGGTTTCAGTAAATGTATTTTCATTCTGCTTTGAAGAGTGAAAAGACAGTACTGAAGGAGAGAGAGGCTGCCTTAATTGTTTTATCAACCCCCCACATATGTTTCTGATATTCAGACATAGGAGATGCCCAAATGTTCATGAACTAGATGGTAAGTTACCATTTTGTCTGTAGCCCTTTCTTACAGGCAAAGCCATTAAATATAGCAACTGCTGACATCTCCTTGTATAGTCAGGAGGCCAGTCAGATGTTAACGCATCAAATCTAGAGATTTGCCCTAATTAGATTGTTGATATTCAGCATCTAATTTCATGAAAACTCTGAAAAGTACACATTTGCTTATGCTGGCCAAAACAGGTATGGTCTTTAGTGTTACAAGAATCCTGTATTGAGATATATGCAGTATTAAGCCATTGATTTATTCACAGTAATGTTTTTACCAGGACAGATTATTTCCATGAATCACAAAATGGAAGAATTATTATATCTTTAGGTTCATCCTTTGGGGATTTCTGCACTATGTGGTATGTGGTGTATTTGTTTAGAATAATGCTCCGTCAGTTTGTTTCATATACTTGAAGGGATGGTGCTTCCATTCTGCTCTTTGCTTTTCTATCACACTGAGTTCCCACAGTAAGAATTTCTTTTTCTCGATACCAGTACTGAACATCATATTACTTAATTTGATTCTATTATTTTTCTTGTATCCCTGTAAACCAATTTTTCTTTCTTAATGGATTTCATACACTTCAACTATGTATTTATAAAGTCATTCTGCCTTTTTCCTGTTACCCTGGTTGCTACTTAAACAAGTTTTGCCTGACTTTATTTTGTTCTCTTTCATCATGAGTCAAGTTTCCTCTGTTTTTAAAATTATATTTGTGAATTTTACCCAGCTCTTTGTCTACAAAATTTTAAGGTACAGAGTTACAAATTAAATACTAAAATCTAGTTTATCAGAAGCTATTGGGAGGGGAGCTACATTTTTTCTGTTCTATAACACGGTAACAGAAGCAAAAGTTGTATTTGTTATTTTTGTCTGTCTTAGTTCACTTTAGTCTCATGTCTAAAATTACTGCAGTCCTGGATGCAGGTTCAGGTTTTTTTCCAGGCAGGTTTCAGTCTGAGGTCACAAGGCTTTGTTTGCTGACCTTGAGGTTAATAGATAATTCAGTGTGGTAGTAGAAAGGGTTACAGTTTTCCTCCCTTCCATTAGGAAACCTCAGCATGCTTGTATTGCTGTTAGGAGGAGGCACATGCTGATTTACTTTTTTCACTATTTTATTCTTCTTAGAGGCTGTGGTTCAATTTACTGCATTCCTTGGAGGTTTGACATGTCAATTAGATGTTATCGACAGTAATAGAAGGGCGGTTGCTGTAAATGTGAAGTTTTTACGAGTGGGCCATGAAATCACACCCAAGGGAATGTAAGAGAGAAGTGCGATAAATACAGTGTTAGTCTACACACTATAAAGGAACTGATTAATAGGGAGCATGATTCTGTCTCATATCTCTGAAAATATTGTTTATTCATTTGCTGTTAATCAACTGTTCCAGTGGTATGAAAAGTTACGTAATAAAAATAGCTTACAATCTGTTGTAGGATTACGGGGGGGGGGGNGGGGGGGGGGGAAGTTCTTCAAAGTTAAAAGCATCCTACTAGTTGTATTACTGGGTATGTTAATGTGTTGGATGGCTTTTCATATCTTTGTTATCTACGTGAACATCAGGAGCAATAACTATTGGTAATGAGTAAGCACAACAAAACCAATTCAACCTCTAGGATTGTGCAAGCTTGTTTTCTGCATGTGTGCTCTGGTGTACACAAAAGTATGTAAGATGAACTCATAGGTCAAGTTAATCAAGTTCACAGCCTTCGTCCGCCATCACTGCCATCCCCCAAGGATGTACGTGTAGATACTACATGCACAGTTCTTGCTACGGCATAGAAATTTGGCTCATGGCGTTCCGTCAGACAGTTGCCAGCAAATTGCTAATAATTTCATTTTGTGTAAGATTTTTAAATATAAACTATATTTCTGGAAGTACAGAAAGACAACCTGCTGAAATTGAAAAAATGTGTGAGCAAGCTAAATTATATGAGTACACAGCTTATGCAGAACAAAAATGCTACTGGTTGCCTACATTGGCATGTGGATATATTTGAAAATTGGTTACATTTAGTTAGAAAAATAGTTACTACATTCAGTTTTACCATTGCTCAATTTGACTCTATTTTAACATTTTCTTTATGTAATATTTTTTCTAACACAGCAAAAATGTCAGCACTGAAGCTGTGAAAGTAGGGGTTACTATAAGGAGTCTTTTACATTAGAAGCTTTATAAAGATGTTAGAAAGTCGGTATAGACTTCATTAAATCTATTTTATGTCAGAATTTTTATTCTAATAGGTCTGCTTTATCAAGCCCACATTTGGTTTCTACAATAAATCATATGCAGTAAAACATTATAGCAGTTTAGTAAAGTGTTCTTACAGAGGACGTATTTTGTTTGGATCGGTGGGAGGGACCAATCATAGGGCAGAAATAACTACAAATTTTGTTCAGATGCTTTCAGAATTGTGTGTTCCTTACGGGATGTATATTTAGAATAAAAACTTTTGAGGGGAGTTTTCCCAAAAGGTGGGAATACCTATTTTTACTTGTCAATATATAAAGCCGTTATGTAACAAATACTGTGACAGGTGATTTTTAGTATTTATTATCCTCACATTTATTCTAGACTCTCATTATATTTCTCTTAACCATTTTTATTACCTCTGCCATTAGTACTTCAAGTCCTTTTTGGTTTTTTTTCCTTATTAGACTGGATAAAGTATATTTGCTATCTCATCAATGGACTATAGCATAAATATAACCACGACGCATTATTAGGTGAGTTTTGCGTCTGTCTCTGAGAGCTGCAGAAAGCAAGCTGTTACTTTTAGCTTGCACCTTCCTTGCTTCCTTAGAAGTACCACGTTTGACGGGCCACCTTTTGAGAGAGTGCTGTCATGGTGACAGCAGAATAGACGGAAACTCAGTTTTAGGTCTCAGTTTTTAGTTGAGGTAGACCAGGGGTAGAACTGTACTTAATTTGACTTTAATTTAAAAACCAAAATGTAGATGACCTTTGATTCCTCACAATATTTTCTTTCTCATGCTTTGTCTTCCCCCTCAGTGGCTTAGGAGGCTGGATGGAAAGGGGGTGGCTGAGCCAGCTACCCAGTTTGGCTTCTGTGCTTTATGGGTCTGACTCTCTGAATTAGTATTACAGCTTTAACAGGAGAGGGAGTATTACTTCACTTATTGTTTAGTACTGTTACAGTGGAAAACATGTGTTTTATAGGCAATTTATAAGGTAGCCGTAGACCTTTTTGGTATTTTATAAAGAAAAATGTCTGCATAACAATAACTGTTATAGCATTTTTAGTGCACGCTTCTGTGTTTATTTTGTAGGTACTCCATAGTAGAGGTTAGTATGGTATTCATTAATAAAGCAAGGGGCGTAACATGTATCATGCTGAACATACTGTGGTACTTCTCGAGTCTCAGTTGGCTTGCTTATGTGTGCACGCAATTTTTTATTTGGCAGCGTCACATGCTAGTTACTTGCTGTCTTGTTTACATCAGTACAGTCATCAGACTGATGTATGGAAGGACAACACAACTCTTCTTTCCTCTTCCTGTAATCTGCTTTTACAAATATCTCCTCACTATTCCATCATAATGAATGCTGCATTTCATTAAAAAAGTATGTAGTCACAGTTGAAAAAGTCCACACCCAAATAAGCTAAGAAGTGTTTTGTCACTTACTATAGAACAAGGCATATGTAGACAAGCATTAGAAAGCAAAATGGAGGTTACCTGGTGGTAATTGACATTTTTCAGGGTGTGTTGTTCATTTCCACATTTGCTTCCAACTCTGCTTTGCTTTTCTTCTTGGAGTGAGGAACAAAAAATGGAGGTTGTATGTCACCTTGGAAAGTGAGGAGACACAATGTGCACACACAAAGTGTACATGCTTAGCCTAAAGCAAGCCGTGATATGAATATGATATGGTTATTACAGCTTGATGAATGTTAGTTAAATGTAACAGCTTTCTCTTTCATCTTACATCTTTGGCCTGAACTTGGTTTCGGCTATAATAAGCGCTGCTCTGGTGATCCCACAGTGTAGTAGTATTCTGTAGTGCCAGTGGCTCATTAGAAAACCTCAATAAAAGATAAGCTTCCATGTCTTTCTTAATTTGTTCTTTCTGGAAGAGAAGGAAATAATGGGGAAGGGTCACTATTTGTATCCTATTATATGTAATAAATCTTTAGAAAGATGGCAGCTTTTCATAGAAATAACTAGGCAAGGATTCCAAACACTGAGAAAAGCCATTAAATTCTTTAAGAGGTGAATTGCTATTTTGGAGCTATAGAGAGCTTAAGCAATAGCAAGCTATTGTTATAATTTACCTGGACATCAGTATCTCTTGCATTCTTCTTGCAATAGCCTAATAAAGAAAAAGACAGGAAGAAACGTGAAAGTGGAGGGGTTTCTAATGATTTTCTTCTTCCTCTGAATAGAATATGGTGAAAAGATTGTGGGATGCACAAAGCCATTGAGTTTTCAGTGACAGCTGTTGCTGTTGGAGAGATGAAAGCACTTGGCCCAAGAGTCTGTTTATATGTTTGAGCGGAGAAAGTGATTTTCATTGCAAGGAGCTCTAAGTGAGACAGGCAGAGTCAGAGAATAAGAGAGCAAAAGATAATTATCTAAATTATGTTCAGGCTATTATAGAAGACGAATATAGTTAAAATGTAATTAAATATGACAGGCTTACAGGATGCAAGCATGGCTTTGGAATGCTAATCATCAATTACTGCATCTCCTTAGGGGAGCCGGGCAGAACGAGAAAGTTAGAAGTCGGGTGGCTGAGGTGAGATGTAGTGTGTTAAATAAAACACTGTAACTTTTTAGGACTGTACTGTCCTAAAAAGGACTGTAACAAGGCTAATTTCTTTTGGAAAATGGAGCTGTGGTGTCAGGGGACCTTTGCTAGCCAAACAACTTGTAATGCTGCATTTCAGCTTGAGGACACTGGTATAAATCTGAGTAGGCTGCTAGTCCCAAGTCTTCTCTTAGAGATGTAAACCTCAGCTTGAGGTAGTGATTATTTCTGTTGTGAAAGTGGTGACCAGGACTGCTGCAGATTGAGCAGTAGATCTAAAATGAATCAACTAGCAAGACAGGTGTGAAAGCAGAAAAAAAAGAGATCAACACTTCCTGAATATTTAAAAAAGCTAAACCCTGAAAAATCAATTTGTTATAGGGTCACTAATAAGGAGTACAGAGATACAGAAAGTCCAAAGACAAACACTGTCAGTTTATGGGAGAAGTAAGTTCTGATAGCTTCTTTATGACTGTGTCCTAGGTAAAGAAGGTGAAAGTATTGCCACCAGCTTGAAAGATTTGTTTGCTTGGCATATGGGGAGTAAAGGTGAAGAAATGGCATCTATTGCACAGAAGTATCTAATCCCAGACCAAAAATGAAGTGCTTTTGATAAGTTTTAATGCTGCTGTTCCTGGAATACAGTGACTTATGTATGAGTCAATACCAGAGCTATATATAAAGTTTGGAGGAAATTTTTGTAAAGACCATCAAAAGCGATTTTGAGGATAGAAAGACTAGCTCTTGTGAGGAAAGTATAAAATAAGCACATACGCATGGCATGACTACATGAATGGCATGACTATAAAATAATTTGCAAAATAAAATTTCTACAGAGAAACTGAAATTATTACAATAGTACCAGAAGAGATACCTAGTAGTAAAAGAAGATGATTAAAAAGAAACTTAAGGCTTACCTATGATGTCTTTAATTTAATTGAGGAACAACACTGAATAATTGTTATGGCTTGATACGTAAGTAGAAGTCTTACTGAGTTTGTTATATCAGCAAAAAGAGGGCAGATATGCCTTGATAATGTTCTGTTATTAATCTCTCTTCCCATATGGGTATAGCTACACTGCATAAATTATCTCTTTGCTACATAATTGTGTCTGTACTGGAGAGGTATTGCTTTGTATGTATCAATGTTCTCAACTGTACTGTTACAGTCGAAATCAGTGCAACTTTCTAGTGAAGAAGGTTTGCCTTGCTTATTTCAAAAGTGACTTTTTCCAAATCCGTTTCAGTTGTTTTCTACTTTGTTTTTTCCTTTTTGCTAGGGAAATAAACTAAGAGACCTAATTTTCTCATTATCCCATCAAGTACTAATTCTCTAGTTGCAATATCCTTGAATTTTAATAACTTGAATTTTAATAACTCTTCTACAAATTGTCTATAATTTTTACTTTCTCTTTCCAATGGGAAAGGAATAAAATGGACACATACCGAAACAGTAAATATTCTTAGGACCAAATTTATTGAAAACCCTATCTCCCTTCAAGTCTCACATCCGCCAGAAATTTCTTTACTATTTTCTATCATGTTTCAATATTATTAAAAGGGTAATTATAATCCAACCCTAATAACAGCATTGTAGCAGAAAGTAAGGACTTGTAATGCAGTGGGAAGTGGAAGAACTTAGGAGCTTCCTGGAGGACCTGATCTAGAAGTGTGTTGTCAAAAGGATCTTCAGAGGCCTTTTTCTCAACCTCTCAACATCTGTCACGCTCTTCAGCTGTATTCCTGAATAGATGCGTCAGCTTCCTTGTTGTCACTTCATATGACAGACAACAGCATTTACTGCCATCTTCGGAAAATCTGCACTGAACTCTTGCAGTGTGTATTTGACCAGTGCTCAGAAGTGCTATAAATAAATACAGACCCATTTATATTCTATTCTATGATCCCTAATTAACCTATTTTCTTGTCACAGAACACAAACTTTACCTTAGAGGCTGGAAGGGCATAGGCTGTTCTTAATAGCTTCTTTAGGATTATTTTAAACTCTTTTATTTAGAATAGCTTTAGAATATTTTCCAGCTTTAGAATATTTTCCAAATCACTAAATAGGGAAATCTGATTTTTACATCATCACTCTCCTTGCATAAAGTGCGTGCATGTAAATGTGAAAGCATATGCATAATGCAAACTATGGCAATACTTTCTTATGAGAAGTAGTGTTGCAATCATCTGATTGTCCTAGCCACTTATCTTTGGGACTCTATACTTCAAGGTAGCAAGTCATGTTTCACCATGAAGATTAACTGACTGGCTGTACTAGAGTAATATGAGAAGGAAACTCAAGAAGAATTGTTCTCCTCTTTAGGGAAAAAAATGTTTAAATCATAGCAATCTTTCAGATCTTGAGACAGTCAACAAAATAGTCTGTTCTCTGTTTTGTTTTATATTTTATTTAGAGCTTGAAGAAACAGCCTGAGCTTTAAAATAAGGAGGACATAGCCACATAAGGGATATAAATAAACCATGGTGTTAGATAGATAACTGCTGTACTTCTGAGGCCTGACACAGACCACACCTTTCTATTATGATGAGTAACTCTAATTACATCCATTACTTCATGCAGTAATACCAGTAAACTACTTGAAATTAGGTCTTGATTGGGCTCATAATCTTCTTTAAGCAAATATAACCTGACAGCAGTGATAAAAGTAATAGTCAACTAAATTAAACCAGAAATGCTATGTTTGTGACAAAGAGGTTTTCCTACTAAGGGAAAATTCAAGTGCCTGACAAATAGTCAGCAACCAAGCTGTTCATACTGCCAGGCTTTGGGGTAGTCTGCTGGTGGCAAGTGGCGTTTTATTCCAGCTTTGCTTTGGTCCCTTATTTCTTACATGAACACTTCTGAAGGTATTCTGAACACATTCAGGAAAACTATCCAATGTTTTTCTTCTGTAGTGAGTTAATCAAGTTATACTTAACTACATTTTATTTCTGAAGCCTTCTGTGATAGAGTCTAGTTTTGCTAAAAAGTTAAATTCTGTATCTAGCTTTAATGTTTTATGAATATAAAATAATTTAAATTCTAATGTGTTCAAGTACTAATCTAGTGTAGTGGAAGACTGGCATCAAACTGAAACCTCTAGCTCCTATCATTCTTTTTGTTTCTTCTGGTTTACTGTCAGTGTATTCTGTAAGCACAAAGGTATGTTAGGAATTGGTGTCCTTTTCCTGCTGTGTATTAGGCTACTTGAGGTGTTGTACCTCACCCAGATGAGAAGAGTATGAGGAAGGAAGATTATAGTGGTCCCAATCTACCTCTAGTGTTCTCAGTCTAGTCCAAAAAGTTATACTCCAGCTCTGGGGGCGGGTGGTCTGTTCTCCCCACTGCCTCTGTGTCAGGATGGGGAAATCCTCACAACCTGAACTACGAAGAATGCTTTATGTCATTCTTAATTTACTGGAAGGACCTTGGCCCACACAAGGGAAGCTTGGCTCCTCTGCCACCACTGCTCCACTTACAGTGGGAAGAGTTTATTTGAGCTTTTGGGTGGTTTTTTTTCCCTAGAGCTGTAATTTTCTTTAACCAAACTCTGATGATTTCTCATGAGTAGTTAACAGATGGATTCATTTACTTTTTTTATCTGATCTTTTGTTTATCTAACACAGCCAATATTAGTCAAGGATTTTAGACTTTGATTCACGTTTTTTTTCTTTTACCATTTTCTTAACTTTCAGCAATAGTATGAGTATTATTCCTGCATACTAATTATAGTAGTATAAGGTATGTATGAAAACACATAAGCAGAGTCAAGGCACTTAAAAATAAAAATGAACAAGGAGTGCTGGACATTCAGGTGATGAAAAGTGTTTCTCTATTTGCCCTATTAAGTGATAATAGTATGTACTGTCACTTGAATGGATTCTCTGTATATGTTACTGCAAGCTGTTGTGACCGTGTTTAATATTTGTATGTCTTTCTGGATTTTTTTTTTTGTAGATCCTGGCAAACAATCACTTTTGATAAACAGCCTGCATCTTTTATCAGAATAGTCGGAACTCACAACACAGCTAATGAGGTAAGGAACTTTCAAGAAAACCTATTTCTTCATGAATATACACCACTACAGTTCTTCATACCTTGCAATGAAATTGATAATGCCTTCTAAAATGTACTTGCTTCATTTTTTTTCTCTGGCAATCTAGCAAAATAAGAATGAATGCTTTTCTTATTTGAGTATTTGTGAACGGTGTTATTGTCTTCCCTATGGAGTTGAAGGGCTGTTGCAGTCTGGGGGATATTTGGGGGGTTTACAGACAAAGTACAGTAAAGTGTTTCTGGTTTTGACCTTTCCACAGTGCCATCAAACATTCCTATTGGGTTTGGTTTTAAATTAATCCTTATTTTGATGAAAGATGAAAATACCATTTTAGTGCACTAGAGAAAGGCATATAGTCTCTCATTACTTGGTTTTATCACCTTTATATTATCTTCTTAATGAATAAAACATAATAAAAATCTCATTCTTCATAAGAAAATCTTACTTGCATAAGATTCTTTTATAATTAGTTTTCACACCTGGTAAATCAGTTAACTAATAGTGGCCAAACCAAGAGATTTTTTTCAATTCATTTTATACAGAAAAAATATATTTTGCCCTAACCAACCAAGTGCAATATCATCCTCTTTTTGTTTACTTGTGCTTCTGTCTTCTTTCATAATTATTGTATATTGTCTCAGATGAAGTCCAGATTTTACAGTTGACTTCAGTGAAACAGTTTACAATATGTGAATTTAAGAATATACGTAAGTCTTTGTGAGATTACAACCTTATATGACGAGATTATAAGAGGCACCAAAAGCTGCTGCTTCTGTGTGTATGCATGCATGTCTACATCCCACACATGTATTTCACCACAAAACATTGTACTTTCATGCTTTACAATGAACTTTGGACAGTACTATTACATTTGTAGTAATTAGAGTTTGTCAGCTCTAGGAGTCAGGGTTTCTGATCCTATTTAGCATATGGGGTTGCTGGTTCTTAGGCATTGGAAGAATTGTCAAATAGCATTGTTTATTTATGTCCAATTTTAGAGCAATTATTGCAAACATATGCACCAGCAGATGTCAACATTAGTTCTCAGCAGACAGTTGGAAAGAAGCTGACCAATCAACTGAACTGGGAATACAATTTTTTTTTTTTCTTCCCTAAGCACTGTCTCTTGCAATGTACAGTTCAGTCTTAATCAGTGAGTTCTTAGAAATACAGAGTCAGAAGCTGCCTCCAGGGTTGTTGTACATGCATTAAGAAGGCCTTTTCCATTACTGATCCATATAGACAGTCTTGTTTGCTCTCATGCCAGTCTCTGTAAGTTCTCATCTCCTTATTAAAAAAGAATGAGGTGCATTGCGTAAACTTAGCAAATCAGCCTACCAGAAACATTACCTCCAAGTTTTAATTCTTAAAGGTAGCTTTAAGCCCTGAGGAGTAATGGGCTTTTAAACATAATTCTAATTTCAAATTGGTTACTATTTCCAAGGAATTTAATATCCTGTGTAGTTATTTATATGGAGCACTGCATAACTATAGTGAAGATCAGTATGTGCAAATTGATGTTACAGCTATTCATGTAGTGGCTCAGTGGAACTATAAACACATGCTGCTGTTCTAGGTCTTTTCCTCTTTTGTCTTTAAAATCTGTACCCAACACTAATTTTTTTTTTTTTTTAATTATTTCTCCTAAAGCTTGTAGAGGAGGAACATTATCAGCATGCACATATTACTAAATTATATTTTTTCATATATATTAAACAGATGGTCTGTAATATTTTGTCATAAATTTTCATTTTCCGAAGAAGGCAGCAAGATATTTTTCATACTTCCAATTTAAATAATAACAGTGTAACCAAAGTCTTGGTTTGTTCTGGAGTCTATAGTCTCGGTAGTCTCTTCAGTAAGAACACAAGCAGTTGCCAGAATTATTTGCTCACAGCTGGTTGTATTTTACATCAAACCATTCTCATTTTAAACAAAAGATGCTAATGGCAGCATATTCTCATCAAGGAGTTTTACTGTAATAGGTACAGAAATACTCCCTACTTGTTCTACCAACACATACCTTTGAACTTTGAAGCACAATCTGTACTTTCCAAAGGGAAGAGTTGATTTTTGGAATTGTAAAAAATCCCATAAAATTTCTCCATTTTGTGAATTATTTCATCTTTTAAACTCATCTTTTCCTTTGCCATGTTTTCCAAGTTTTGAAAGACATGATGTTCACAGATTTTTTGACCTGGCATTTGAATATTTTTTTGGTATGTTAGAACATGATAGAAGTGTAACTTTCAGTTTCTTGACCTTCCAGACATCCTACTTTTATAAAGAAAAGGATTATTTTTCCTTAGTCCTTCTCATCATTTATTTGTCAGACAGGTCACCTGATACTTTGACTGTGTAAGTTTTATCTTGTTATTCCTCTTCAGTATTACTGACCTGGAAAGGACGCCTAGTTGCTGATGTGAGAGCTTTATCTTACAAATTACTGCACCAGTGTATATATAATTGGCCTTCCTGCTTTGTATGTCAGACCTTTCTTAAAATATCCATGAGAAGTATAACACGCCGTTGATCAGAGGATGATGCTGAACTGTCATCTCTGCCTTTTGAGAGAAACACATGCAGGATTGTTTGTTTTAGTAATACTGGCCTAAAATACGTAATTCCGATATTGGATGAAGCAGATGAGCTCAATTGTACTTCTCTGTCCTCTGCTTCTTTCATAAGCTGTATTGTCTATATGTTGAAGTGGCAGAGTAACTGAAAATAATGTTGTAAATTCACAGGCTTGTTAATGTGCCAGATGCTGAGTTGAGCATTAAGAATTTAGTATGAAAGAATCAGTAGAAATGAAAGTTACAATTTAAGAATCAGGTGCTTCAGACTTTATAGACTAGTATTAGCTAAATTTCAGTGGTATCCATGCTATATTTAAAAAAGCATGCATCACTATGTAAAGTGAAGTTTTAAATGAGAAACACTATTGGTGTGGGATACAGTAGAAATATGGAATCTTCTGACTTGAAGACCTCCATCCTATTCATTAGACGGTGCTGCCTTTCAAGCAGCGTCTTACAGAGGTGCACTGATGAGATAACGTTCTCTTCTGCAAATCCTGATGCTGCTAAGTGCAGCTGGAAAAATGACGATATCTGTTACTTTAAAAACATGGGAGCGGGATGAGTATAAAGGGGGCTTCTCAAGAAGCTGAATGCAAAAATTGGCTTCTCAAGGACTGTAACAGATGGAGAGAATTCATGCCACTGTAGAAATTAGTTCAGCTTTAGAAAAAAAACTCACCAGAAGAAACGCAGAGAAAAAGCATTTTGTGCACGTGTGTGTATGTGTGGATACAGGTGTAGATTTGTAATCTGTTCATATGTGTATATATAAAGGCATAGCGATACATCTTTATGTGAGCATGTGTGTATATATAGAAATATAAACATGCATCACTATGTATCTGTATAAAAAACAGCAAGAATTCTTGCACTGAGAGGCACAAGAAAATATAACGGGGATAAAAAAACCCAGTGACTGTGAATATTTTTTTTATTCATTTCATGTATGCTGTCAGAATTTGAATTAACTAGCTACCTCCTCAGAAAAGACCCAGGGCTATTGCAAACATGGTATTGCAAACATCTGCTCAATGTGCACTTGAGCAGGGATGGTCAAAAAGAATAATAGGATTTTTGGTTGTATTGAAGAAAGGATAGAAAATATAATATTCTGTCATCTTGTATGAATATGTAGTATACCCATGTCTTGTTTATGGTATTTGATTTTGCCCACATTAACTTGAAAGGGTCTGGGAAAGTTAGAGATTACCTTTGTTTGTGAAAAGAGCTTTAAAGACATGATCTGCTTGCAAGAAGAATGATAGAAGATGTCATAAAAGCATACAAAATTAAGTTAAAACAATAATTTTAAAATTCAGTTTTTAATATTCATCAAGCTTTAGCTATAAAACTACAATGCATGAGAAAATAGCAAATTTTAAGTTAATATAAGAAAATATTTATTTGTTTAGTATGTGGCAAAGCTGTGCAATTTGTAGCAATGAGAAATCATGTAGAAAGAAGTTTTGTAACAATTTATAAGAGTTCCTCCCCCTTCTCCTCCCAGGCACTTCAAGAACAAGTAGAAGTAAGAGTAAGTAAAGTAGAAAATAAATTGGAAAAAATGCTTGAACAGATGGTCCTCTTACTGTAAGATACAGTCACCTGTACAGTGGTCCCAGGTATTGTTTGAAACATCAGAAAATGATCACTGTTTGAAATGGAATATTTCAGCTGATGAAGCAGCAGCCTCCTTGGACATTCTGAATGCCTTTCTACATACTCCAGGATATGTCTGTAGAGCTACCATTGCTATTACAGCAGAGGGCAATCTTGAAATAGAATCATATTGGTAATGATTTAAATTTCATTTCTAGTATGTATGAACATTCAGTCTTTTGAGGAAGTAATTAGATCATAAGATACGTTTAAGACAATTAATACAATTGTTGTTGTCATCCGATAGCATGTAGTAGATATTTATGCTACTTGGCAAAGAAAAAAAATCATTTACAAATATCTCTATCCGCTTTGGAACCATCTTTCTGATTTTTAGTGTAAAGTTTGGTATAATTTGAAGACCTTTTCTTGCTCCACTTGTATCACTTTATAATGTTTATGGCCCACGGACAGATGTTTTTGACCTCATAGTGAAACATTCTAATTTGACTAAGTGCTTTGGCAGTGACCTGGCCTGCATACTTCCATATAGACTTCATCTTACTTTGATCATGCTTTTGCCAGCATTTAATTGTTTTGCTTATATTCATTTTTTGTTCTCTCCAGGTGTTTCACTGTGTGCATTTTGAGTGCCCAGCACAAAACAGTACCCACAAGGATGAGAGTAGTAAGGAAGTGGCAACAGCAGAGGTGGAGACTGGTGGACAACAGCTTGTTTCTCACCCTGTTCGAGCTGCAAGCACTAGTTCCCTGCATTCCCCTCCTGGATCCACCTCGCGTTCACATGCTCACCAACCATAAAGGAGATTGAAAGGGAGCTTTTGTGGCCCTGCTGACATTATATGAAATTATTCAGAACCTTCTTGTGCTGGCACCTTTTCTTTCTTTTCCTCTGTGAACAAAGGGGACCATGTCTGAAAGCTGGAAATGCTGAAATGGAAGAGGCTTTTCCCAAGGACATGAAGAGACTGCTTCACTCTCCTCAATTTGTTCAAATCAGGCTGGTCTCCGAGGGGGGAGAAAATAGGTCTTCAATCTTCATCAAGTACCCCATTAACACCCTACCTCTCTAATCTAACCAAGGCAAGGAGAACAGAAGGAAATAAAAGGCAGAGCTACAGTGGAAATCTAAAATGGCTCGAGCAGAATGGAAGGCATAGGAAATAAGTATTTGTTCCCTGAAGGCTTCCATTAGCAAAGAAAATGTTTATGGAACACATCAGTCCAGAATATATGTTATTTTTAAAAGTTATTCTTCATTCATATTCCTTTGTAACTAGTAATCTGTTTCCTAAATTGTTTTGACTCTGTATTCCACTTCGTCTCTTATTTTTGGCTGTAGCAAATGCTGTGCAGTAGATTAAGGAAGCATCAAACATGTTTACCTGCTGAGATGCAAATTCCCTCATTCATCAATGGGATGACAAGAAAAGCCTTCATGATATCAACAGACTAATTAATGGATGCTACATTAATCTTGACCTTAGTTGACTTTTCAAAGTACAAAATTGTCGTTTCTTACACTCAAAAAGGAAATTCCTAAATCAAGCATCCGTCTTGAAGAAAAACATATTTTTCACTCCTGAAGATGATTACTTAAATTTTACCTGTATTTCTAAGAAAACTTGCAACAGATCATCAAAAATGTTTGGTTTAGAAAAGTGGAACTGCACCTGGTCGCTGACAAGCAGTTGTTCAGAATACAAAAAGAGGAATTTGCAGATACTTTTTTTTTTCCCAAGAAAAAAATGTTTTACAGTCTGGAGCTAAAAATTGAAAGGCTGTGTGTGCATAAACTTTTCTCATAATCTTCATAAAATATGATGCTTTGACACTGTATTGTAAAAGACCTAGCCCTTACTTTACAGTCACAGAATTTGTTATACATCTATGTCTGTCTGGATTACATTGCCTGCTACTTTGCTTATTCTAAGTGTTTCCACACTGATGATGATGCAGTCTCTTACTCTCCAGATCTACGTGACATTTAGGAAGAGCTCCATGTTGGTCTTTCAGTATGGGATAAAGTGATTTTGTATTAAGACAAACGCTGATGTAATTGGCAAAATTGAATAGGAGGGTTGCTACTCCTCACAAAGTATATTATATTGGAAATGTCAGCTATCCAGTTTTATGAACTTGGAATTTCCTGTGGTGACGAATAGCCTTGTCAGAAGAAAACAAAGCTAGTGTAGGATAAATACGGTTTTCCTTTGCATAACCATAGTGATAAAATGAGTTATATCAACATAACAAATAGTATGTTAATTTATCACACTACTTAATTTGAAAGAATTTCCCTGTTGGATACTGGTTGTGCTAAAAACAGGAAGAAATATAACAAGTGGTAGCAATGAATCAGTAGAGACTTCGAAGAAGAAAAGCTTCCTTTTTCTTGTTCCAAATAAAATTGATTAGGCTTTATCAATAATATTCTAGTATTTTTCATTGCCAAATTGCAGTTGAGTTCTGACATTTGCATACAGCCCCCTCCCTTCCCACTGCTGTCTTCTGAATTGTGAATGTCTGTCAGTGAAGATGCATGCCCGTTGCGTTATATATAGCTTGTAATGTGTGCCACAGAGCCTCAGGTGGTCTGGAGTTCTGAGGCAGGATACTGCTCGTGCTGGCCAGCACCTAGTCTGGGGTGCTGATTACCTTATGGCTTAACAGCCTTTGGAGCATGAAAGAATTGAGACCAGCTATTGGGGACACAACTCTCTTGTTTAAGTATAGGTCCAAAAAGTTGGATTTTTTTTTTTTTTTTTTTCTCCTTTGAAAAGTAAAACCAGAAAACTTTTCTATTCTGGTTGTAATCCATGCTGGAATTACTGAGATGCATGGAGCACGTCTTGTCTTTGGTAGATAAGTCCTTCCATGTCAGTCGTGGTATTTCTTGCAGTTTGATCAAAGACATTTCCTTTTCTCAAGCTGTGGATAAGCAAAGGGCATAACTTCATAGCTGTTAGTCTTTAGTAGTCACCATTGTAGAGAATGTTTAAAAAAAAAATTTAAAAAGTTTGTGCCAGCTGTTCTGAGTCTAGGCTCTCGGAGAAAGAACAGGATTTTCAGTTTGTAATCTTTGATGTGCACAATTAATTTTTATGATACAAATAAGTCTTGTAGGCTATAACCTACTGCAAATCTTTTTGACCTCGTCCTATGACTCACTGTTGAACAGAAATGTCTATTTATTTCTCATGACATTCGCTCTCTGCCAAGAATCTGAATGAACAGATCTGAGAGATTCCCAAAGCAAAAACTATCAGGTCCTATAGACCCTCCAGCTCCCCACCCCCAAAAAACAATCAAAACAAAAACTGACTTTGCATTGTCCGTTCATACAGGTGAATAGAAATTTTTAGTATTAGACTGATTCTCGGTCACACATGGCCTTTCTCACAGTCTTTATTTTCTTCTGTTAGAGTGACTCTTAGAACCTCTCACTGAGCTGAGTCCAATGTGATCACAGGGCTCCCAGGCTTTTAAGACAAGCCCTGCCACAATTTCACATTTTCTAGTGGGAGTTCTTTACCTTTTTATTCAAAGAAATAATGTTGAAATGTTTAGGGGACCTGAACTCTGCTTGGTCTTCTAACACTACCTGCCAACAGAGACCCCTAATATCTGTATTGCCTAGTATAGGTCTCTGTCTTTAAACATTGTGTCAGCAACGTATTACTAGTGACAAAGGAAGATACCACACAGAACTGATTTGTGGTTTGGTGTGAATGTCCTCATTCTTTCTAATTATTGTCTGTATTTATTGACTCCCAATTTCAGATGTAGTTCTTGTATATTCTTCTGAAATATTTTTTTCTTTTTCTTTTTCTTTTTTTTTTTTTTT
>JAYKAV010002921.1:3331684-3378134 GCA_035582835.1 Phoebastria nigripes | reverse complement strand
TGAAATATTTTTTTTTTTTTTTTTTTTTTTTTTTTTTTTTTTCCTTTCAGTGGAAGAAAGTTGTGCTGTTATGGCTTAGTATCAGGGTTTATCAGAGTGATGAAATACTATATAATTATTCAGAACTGTGTTATCACTTACTCATATTTTATTTGCAACAGGGGTAGAGCAGAACTGACCAGGTATTCATTGCTTTCTTGTCAGAAACTATAAAATAGACCTGTTGTTAGATTTCTGCACAATGGAACTAACTGACTATATTGTCACTATTGAGCCATTATTTCTATTTAGTATTTTAGTATCTTTAAATTCCTCAGGCCTCATTTTCTCAGTTTTTCTTCCACAAGTTGAATTCAGACTTAGGCTCAACTCATATGGAGCTCAACAAAGCTCTTTCTAAAGTCTCTTTATTTAATTAACTTATTCCAAGTGCATTTAAAAGATTTTTATTCACAGAGATGTATGGCCAAATATCAACCCCTTAAAACTGATTTATCTGGGAAAATTAATTTCTGAAGTGAACAAAAATTGTGCAGCTCTGTTTTCAAGCCATTGCAAATCAGCTCTAAAACAAGTTCAAATGGCATGTTAAATGGAATCATAATGAGAGAAGTTAATCCAAGTCTAATGTAAAAGACAATACAGAGGAAGAATCACCGATTTTGTTAGAGAAGGAACTGTTCTTCATTGGACTTTCCTTCCTTTAGAGCTCCATTTCTTTCTTTTTTCCCCATGAAAATTAGTTTTTCTTGTTTATTATGACAACTCATGAAAGAGCTCAGTGCTTCTCAGCATTGCTCAAAAATTCAAATGAATTTAATGCATCTTCATCTTTACTAATGATAACATTAAATTAGAGAATTTTCGGTTTAGTATCTGACTTGATGAGAGTTGGTTTCCATGAAAGGAAGCAAAAGATGTCTGTAATTGTTCTACTCTAAGTAAATTAAGTTTTCCAACCAAATGCATGCGAGCATCTACTCATTATTCAGCGATGTTTTGTACATCTCGAGTCAGTGTGAAAATTAGAAGACAAAGTTAATGCCATTCTTGTCTGATTGTTGTGTGTTAGTTGTTCTGGTTATACAGTGATGCCCACTCGGAGACACTCAGTAAGGAATTAGAACTTAGATTTCACAGAAAGTAGACATGCTATACATTGCATTTCTCTATGAAAGTATTAATTGGCTTATCTTTTGACAGGTGTTAATATACTGTCAAATGGACAAGTGAATGCATTGGTAATTTTGTTGTTGTGGCTGGAGTAGTCAGCAAATAATCAGAGCCAGTAAGAGTTAAATGTATTTAAGAGTAAACGTTTAGGCTTGTATGTCATTGTGTCAGTTGCCGGAGGACTAAACCATGCTTCAGAAATAATAATTTGTAGATCTCAGAGGATGCTTGAGGCCTGGTTCCCGTCCCCATCTCTTAGTTAATGGTGTATTTAGGTTAGAATCCTTAGTTCTCTCTGAACTGATTGTTGTTGTCAGTTGTACTAGTTAACTCAGATATATATAGAAGCTCCACAAAGCTTTGTTCAGGATACAGAAATAAAAGTCCTGGGTCAAGTTTTAGGAGTACCTAAATATTCATATATATATGTTAAATTAAGCTAGTAGCTAATTATTTAGCTTGAATTTAGAACAGGTTTTAAAGTCCCAAACCTAAAAAAAAATTCTGTGCAGGCAGGTGTGAAATGCTACTGTTGTCATATGGCAGGATGCTGACTCTATTTTATGGTTGCTTAAAAAGTGCAAATGTCTAACCGAGGTATGGGTGAGCAGGTCCAAAGCTGGGTTTTGCCCAGTTGTTAAATATCGGCAATTTGGCTGTAGTGAGGTGTATAAAATAGAGCAAGTTAAATGCTTATCTCAGAGGGGTGCAGTCCAAAGAACACACCTATATTCCTCATAGTTACCTTGTATGCTGTGGCTTGCAGTGTTTACAGAGTTGAGCCTTCATATGGCTTTTGCTAAGCGCGCAAAAAAAACCTGCAGACTTTTCTTTGGCCCTTCACAAGCTTTCATTGCAAAGCTTTGGTTGAGTCCCACCCATGTTCCATGGGGTCTGTGTTTGATTTTGAAAATGCTTACTAGAAAAATAGTTTTAAAGTCACCCTGCAACTTTTCTTAGATAAAGAAAGCCCAAATTAATAACTGTAGTATAATACGAGGAAACTGCAGGTATCTGTCATTTACCAATAGACTGACTGCCAGTACAGCCACATACCAGTTTTATAATACTGTATGTGTTTAATTACTACGATATATACAAATGGTGGAAGGAAGTGAAGAATCGGCTCCGCACACCCTTGACATTAGACATTATCACCCAACCAGACATCAGAGAATTGCTTCTTTTCCCATGCCTTCCAGCCTAATAGAATAATACAACTCAGTGTTCCGAAAAAAATTATAATTGATTCATTACATGAACGTCATGGGAATTGAAGTTCAGATGACTTTGGCTAAAAATCTGAATGAGTGGTGATGTCACCCTGCGCAGGCGTAAACACGCCTCTCCAGTGCCTCCTGCTACTTTAGGCCCTGGGCTATCATAGAGGAGGAGAGCTGCGCTGTTGGTGCAATGTAAGTACTTTTCCTCATTAGAACTTTTACTCATCTATTTCGTATTTATCATCTTGGTGCATCTATTCTCTTTGTGCAGATACTCATCTCTTGGTTAAAAGAAGGTAACCTAGTTTCTCATGATTTTCAGAATTATCCAGTGACTCCTGAAAACTGGCAGATACACATCAACAACCTCAGTCTATATTAAGTAGTCTGAGGACTTTACAAAACTGACCTGTATGGTCTTTTACAGCAAATGTTATGTGTCCAAAAAGTACCAGGTGACTCCTGAAATATCAAGTAAGTTGGGCAGTATTACTGTTCAGATGAGGGTTTGTGCATCTGAAACTACGTGCCGTGTAATCCGAGTGAATAGTAGTTACCGCAGCTTCTTTCTGTAGAGGAAGCAGGGAACTTGCACACCTACCAGAAATCACTGATTTCCTTCATATCATTTTTGACCTACATCACCTATCTGTTGTCTCTGTACTCCTGAGCTATAGTCGCAGGGTGATTTATGGTTAATACCTAGAATCCAATAAATGTGTTTAATAGTAGATGTTAAGTTTTTGTCTTTGCATAAAAATTTTAGACTGTGCTTTTGAAGCATGGTCAGGCCACAGAATTGTTTTTTTGGCATCTTCTATAGCTGTCTGTTGGGTTTTTTATTTTCAGCTGCTAAAAGATAGTAGCATTCTTCACAGGAATTTCTCACAGAGATTTGTCACGCTGAGAAACAGCTTTTGAAACAATCACAGCGGGTTCGTTGCTGGAGAACAGGGGCAGGTGTCTTCTGCTTTCTACAGGCCAGG
This sequence comes from Phoebastria nigripes, assembly GCA_035582835.1. Taxonomy (NCBI): domain Eukaryota; kingdom Metazoa; phylum Chordata; class Aves; order Procellariiformes; family Diomedeidae; genus Phoebastria; species Phoebastria nigripes. The sequence goes on along the minus strand of JAYKAV010002921.1, from coordinate 3,374,752 downwards.
ATCCTGTTTGGGTCATTCTGTAAGTTTGTTTATGCCATTTTTAGTAACAAGGGCATCAGTGTTGCATGATTTGGATCTATTTCAGCAATTATGTCACTTATTCATTTTGAGAGGTAAATACTTTGAGTGAATGTTTTTATGTAATAATACAAAGTTCCTGGGACTTAGACGATTAGATTAGAAACATACCACTTACAGCAGGAGCTGGAGTTGCAAGAAGCAGTTTGGGGGAAGGACTGATATGGACTTACATGTGTGCATCTGTGCATGTATAGCTAAGAAAATGTATGTGTTACCTAAGTTGAAGTGAATATTTGCAAAGATGTCTTTCTACATGGCCTTTTTTTTTTTTAATTTAGGGGATTCTGTTAAGGAATCTTATCACTCTTCTGAACGTGAGCGCTAAAAAAAAAAAGAGGAAGAGAACGTAGGGAGCAAGGCTTTAGTAGTTTTTATGGGAAGAGCGACACGAAGATACCATTCTTGTGGTCTGAGCTAGTTCTGTTTGTCTCCAGTCCTCACAGCTCTTACTTTTTCCTACATGCTTCCCCCAGTCTGCTTGTTACTCCTTTTCCTCCCTGCCTAGCATCATATCACTGTTGCTGTGGTGTTCCCTGGAGCTTTCCTCCAAATTGGGATATATTAAAGATTTTTTAAAATTTATTTATTTTTACCTCTTTGTCATATGCTGAATAAAATATCCTCATCTCCATTCATTCACATCAGACTTTAAAGGCAACTACCACTAGGTTGTCAAGTGCTAGTGAGAAAAATTTAAATTTGGCTGTCTGTGGATATGGGCAATACTAGCCCTTTTGGAGCTTGTACTTCCATAATCTGTTTGCAATTTGTTTGTTACCCTTAAGAGATAAATCAATAAGAGGCTTTCTGTTGACTTTAGTAGTAGTTCAGGCTTTGTGCAGGTTTATCTAAGTTTAAATATAAATTTAAGTATTTCTCTCTCACCGTGATGCACCAGATATACGCTCAATTTGTTAGTTGTGCATTGCTCAATGTGTTAGTTGTATGTAAGTGTGGTTTTCTAAATAAACTGCATCATCAAAAGTGAACCTTGAAAGAATTCATAACTTTTCAGTGTCCCTGTGTGAAGGTATTTCAGCTGTCTGGAGATTCAAACATCACACTGAGCACATGGACTCATTTTGAGAAGTATAGCATTACTTCACAATTCAGTGCCCATGTCTATTAACCTCGTCCAATATCTTGTAAAATTTTCTTTCCGCTTTGCTCAATTTCATTGTTATCACTGGTTTTCTTTCTGAAGTGAATGTTAATGTTGTTCCTTCAAAGATCATAAATTAAATATAAGGAGCCAGGCTAAATAGAAGTTCAGCTTTTAATGAACTTTTTCACTCATTTCTGTCAGTGCTCCTCTTTCTTGACAGACAGTAGTTTAGAACTATATGGTTACACTCCCCTTCTCTGTAGCAATTATCATTGTATCTTGAAAGTCTTGTGCATTAAATCCCTTTCCTTTCTTCTCGTATTTCCGAAATATAGAGTGGTTCTAAACTACCTCAGACCTTGTTGTGAACAGGTACGAGTTTCAGCTGAAGTTTTCAGACTTTATCATAGTCTTTGAATGTTCTTTAAGTGCATGTATATGTAACGAAATCAGCCTGCCAGACCCTGATTACATTTTCAGGAATACTGTCTCAAGTGAGATACGTAACTGGGATGAATTCACAGCCGCACCCATTCAGGCTCATACTGATACCTCTTTCAAGAAAAACTTTTCAGGAGCACAACTTCTGATGTGGGAAGTGCTTCAACTTTCTGGTCTCAGCTCTTTGAAGGAACATGATATTGCCTGCACTGAACTACTTTCACCTCTTTTACTATGACAACCGTCATAAAAATTGCGTCGTCAGACCTCCATTTCTGGCTGTTAGCAGGAGCTGTGCTATTGCATTGGACTGTGCTCATCAAATGAGAATAAACCCCACATGGCATGTTCTGATGACCTTGGTAACGTTTTATACTGCAACAGATATGCATTGCCAACTGTTTGGGCTAATTAGGTTTCAGGTAAAATGATGGTTGCAGATTGTGCTTTACTTATCCAATCAATAACTTTGGGAATTGTCCGGTTTTGTAAGTTATCCATTGAACAACCCAGCAAACCTTGTTAGTACTGATTTCCTTTTCACCAGTAGACATGCACATCATCAAACGAGCATTTTGTAACATGGAATTTTCTATGAGCATCGAGAAGAAGCAGCATCACAATTATATCCTTAGTAACAATGTGTGTATTTGTAATGAAAGTTATGGAATTATTAAACTGCTATAAGCTATTCTGTGCATGCTCTAGCATTGTATTAACAGTTTGTATTAACAGCTGATAAGCAGAGGGTTCTGGAGAGCAAGGAAGGCTGGCTCTGGATTTCTTTTTTAAGAGTTTCAGAGAGCAGCAAACTTGCCAGAGTGGATGCAGGACCAGACAATGCCCAAAGCAAATCATAACATGAAACTGTTGTGCTTTGTATTTATTTCGTCGGGGATTTTTCTTTAAAGTATTTAACTTCACAGGAAAATATAGAATATATTTAAAATAGTGACAATTAGAAATGCACCTTTTCAAGAATGAGAGGGGTGTGATTTGAGAAATAAAGTGATCTTTTGTGTTTAACTGCTTGTCTGTAGTTTTGTTAAAATAGTGGTAGAGCCTGTCTAGTGCTGCTCACATATTGCATGTGCAAATAGAAGAGTTTTGGCAGAACTGGATTGATTTCCCAGCATGGCAAGGAAATGAATATCATCATCATTGACGTATTAACTCATAATGACGCGGTTTTAATATCAACATAGAAAACGCTGGTGATTTTCGCAGTGACTTTCAGGCCAGTGGGCATCCATGAAGCTACTGCGAATGTTGAGAACAACAGCTGCCGGAGGTTGCTACCAGGATGTGCCACCATACTCTCTGGAAGAAGTGTGTGAATGAGTATTTCACTTTATTTCACAAAAAAGGGGGCAAATATTTTGAGACTTGGGAGTCTGTTTTCAAACGAACCAAAAAAGGCTTGATTTTTCAGAGGTATTTAGCACTGGATTTCCTTTGGACTACCATTAAAGGTGGGAGCACTGAGTGATTCATGAGTATTAGGCCTTTATCTGCCTGGCTTATCAGCCTCACATATTGAACAGAATTTTTGTAAGCCTTGCCTGGATTTCAGAACTTTATGCCCTAAAGCAGTGACTGTTCTCCAGTAACAACAATACATTCCTCTATCGTGTAATCTTTTAAGCAGTTGTAGGTGTGTCATGCTATTCCTTTCATAAATGTATGTAACCTTTGTTACCTAGAAAGTGGAGAGGTCAAACTCAAAAGATGGATGTATGATACCAGGTTGTGAGATCAAGCTGAGGTACCACAGCAAACCATACAATGCCATAATATAATTAGATCTAATTTCTTTTGTGTGTCGATTAGCCATACAATAGTTAATAAGTTTGACAGTTATTGTTAGATTTTGAGAGTAAAAATGGGATTTTTAAGTGTCAGATCCTGCTGTTCATTCTAAAAAATGGATGTGTGGATTTTGGAGCATAAGCTGCCACTCACCTCAGTTACTAAATTGTGACACTTATAACGTGTGGGAATACTGATGCAAGGAAGCCTTACTTCTGAAATGCTGTTTGCCTAATAGAGTACAGGCTGAATGTAAGCCAGAAAGTTGTATAATCCAGTCAATGAGAAGCAGCGCATGCTGAAGCCATCTGCGTTCCCAGGCCACGTGTCCAAGTTAAAAAGAAGGTAAATGGGTTTTGCTCTACCTTGACAAATCGGAGGCCTCTTGAGGGCTTTGGGCAATTTCCATTGCAGCCTGCAGGCAAAATTTTGATTGTGTTCAAGTAATGCAATTCGTAGCAAGTGTTGGATATATTATACTAGAAAAAAAAATACACTTATAAAGCATAGAGAGGAGAAAAAAAGAGTTGGATGAGAGCAAAGCTAAGAAGAAATACTCCTTCTCCTTGCTCTGGTAAGGGTCCAGTTTATCTTTGCGCTTAAGCTTGTAAAATCATCATCAACAGGTAGGGATCATGAAGAGAGTGCAGACTGAAGTGGAAATACAGCTACCTTTCCAAACAGTAGCAGAATGCAGAGTCAGTTTGGATGCTACAGCCTGGGGATTTATTTTGAAGTTGTTTCTAATTTTAAGTGATGGACTCACTTGTTAATGAGCAGCAGCAATTGAAGCTTAAAACACCGTGACACATTGTTTGAGTATGAGTTGGAAAGACCAGATACGCATCAAATCACAATCATTTTATCTTCACGATACAGAGCAAAATGCACATAAACAGGACGGTTTTGTTACTTACTCATTTTGTAATTTACCCTCTATTAACTGCTGCTGAAATATCCTTGTAGGCTGTGCTAAGCAAATTAAGTCTCCTGGAAAGTAGGCAATTGTTGCCTTATAGCTCAAGGCAAAAAAGAAATAATTGTGTAAGACCTTATTTGAGTCTCTGTATTTCTGTGCTTTGCCATTCTCTTTCCCTTTTTCTCCCCCACTAATATGCCAACCTTCTATAGCTGGAAATGTGTGTGGTTTTTGTCACAAAAGCGTCAGAAGAACCAAGATGTACAGAAAAAAGCATATCCCGTTTAATAAGAGTGGATGCATCACAAGAATACCCCTTAATGCAGCTGAATCATTGGAAAGTTGTATGTGTCTAATCTATGCAGCACCAACTTTAGTCCCATTTATGAACTGTTCTTTGTTGTCTGGTTTTTAAGATGTGACGTTTGAAGGTTGACATTTAAATTGTTAAGCTTTTTTCTTGAAGACTGCGTGACTCAGGCAGTGTTGCAAATGAGTGGTTTAGAGACTGCTTAAAGAATCACTGTCAAAGGTATTAGCAGAAAGTGATTTTAATAGAAATTTATAAAAGTGTGACTTAACAGAGTTCGACGGCAAGGTTCACTCTATCACTTACTACATGGATGAAGTATACCACGGAAAATCGGGTTAGAATTGAGCTAGAATGATTTATACAGAGACTGAGGACGGAAAGGGTAAGGGAGACCCTCCCATTGATTCAGGAGGTTCAGAGAAGACACCCTTGCTTTCTAAACTCCTGATGGAGCTTAGGTGCGGCTGGATCCAGTCTTAGTCTCAGACTTGGACAACGGTTTATGTCTAATACAAAAAAGGGTAAGGAGACCCTCCCGTTGAGTCACGAGATTCAGAGTAGACCCCCTTGCTTTCTAAACTCCTGATGGAGTCTAGGTGTGGCTGGATCCACTCCTAGTCCCAGATTTGGTCAATGGTTTATGTCTAAGGGATTATATGTGTTTAGCATGTAAGGTCTATCGTTCATTCATAGTTTTAAGGTGGATCACAAGATTTTAGCAGCACTTAATCATTAACTAATTTAACATTTACAAGGTGAGTGAATAGAATTTACTACCATCACAACAGTGACTTAATTACAGCTTATGCTTGCTATTGGTTACCTAAATCAATTCACACACACACAGACAGAAATATATATAAATGTACAAAAGTTATACCTGTTAAAAATTCCCCTCGAGTCCAGTGAAATATTCACATCAAATGTCTTGGCATTTCTCAACGGGCAAGGGGTTGAGCCTCGAGGAGTGCTTCAGCCCAGGTCCCGTCGTCAGTCGGCGACAGTCCTCCAAATATTGCAAACTCGAGAGTTCGCGAGCTCCGAGAGGCGTCCCTCTCAGAGGGAGATCCTAGGCGCAGCCTGCTGTGATCCAGGAGAGCTCAAAGGGTCTCACTTGGGACCGCTGTTTATAGGGTCACAAGATGATTGGCTTTAGTCATCCATAAACTTCCATCCTGGCCACAGTCCAAGGTGGTAGTTACTAAAATTCTCAAGGTTTCAGTAACAATGATATCGTTCCACTTGAGCTACGACTCAGATAAGGGTATCAGGGGATGACGAATTATCCCCGCTCTCGTCTCCCACCTGGGCCAGGCAGTAGGCGTATGTTCCCAACCTCAGCTATGTAGAGTTTTTTATATGGTCAAGGGACGCTTAACCGCCTGACTTATTACACCAAGGCCAAGGTTTAACAGGAGTTTCTGAGATCATGGAGTGGCCCAGGGTGGGGGGGCGGGGAATGTACCACCACAGGGAGAAACTGAAATATTCACAAATCTTCGCTCCCCTCAGCAACAAACTGTCTGACTGCTGCACAGGTTCCCTTCTGACTTGCAGAGAGGGTGTGGGCCAGTTGTTACCAATGTGTTTGTGGAAATGCTGCTTCTGTAGCTCTGTTTGATCAAATACCTCCCTGTGTGTTCTGAATGTGAAGATTCGCAGCATGTCTATATGGGAGACAGTGGTATTGGTTAGCACTGAAATATCACCATCTCCGGGATAAAATCAAATTGACAAGAGGAGGTATTATTAGAATATAAAAGGTATATTTGGTTTCCTATCGTTTGAACAGTTATTTCTTTACGAGAGGACATTCTATATCCTATGACAGCTCCGTTTCTTGGAGCCTTTGGTGAGCAATACAGTCTCCCTGCTCCGGTATCCTGTCTCTGATGGTAGCCCATAGTAGAGTGAGATTCTGTGAAGAACCTTATGAAAAAGCTTTTTGGAAACCTAAATATAATATACCAACTAGATCACTGGTATCCTTGTGCTCATTGACTTCTTCAAGGCACCGAATGTATTTGTGAGGTAATCATTTCCTCTACAAAAGCCATCCTGAGTTTTCCCATTGTGTGTTTATCGAGGAGGAAACAGAGACGACCCATGCTTCTGTGCACTGTGGAATAGCTTTTACATTTTCAGATCTGTCGGGTCATACATATGCTGAGACCTGCTTGTCTGTCCCCCTTTCGTTCATAGTCCTTCACTACCACTTGTGGTGTGGTTTTTAGAAGACAGGAGCCACTGCTTGGGGCCTGCATGTGCTGTATGCAGGTAATCAACCTGCCCCCCAGCCGAAGAAGCACAGCTATGGAATAGCCAAGGCGTTTGGCCATCCTCATGGAGAACTAACTGCTCTACAGTGCGTCTGCTCCCCTGTCTACCCTTAGCTACTGCCTCGTGCCTCAGTTATTCTCAAATTGTGTGACCTACTGCCTGGAGCTCACACGCAGGGCAACAACATAGGTTGAGACACAGCTGTGCTTATTTAATATAAAGACTTCTTTGCCTGTAGGTCATGCATACTTGCACACATTTCTGCATACCTGATGTACGCAAATGGCTACAAGCAAATCAGCTGTATGCATACACACGCTTGGCTAATGAGAGATCCCTTATTTGATTCGGAGAATTTGTGAGCTTTGAAAATGTGGACTGTTGTATTCTTAGGTAGTAAGCTTTGTTGCAGATTCCAGGATTGCTGCTTGAAAACCATATAAAAGTAAAAGTGATTCTAGCAACAACTACTCCTAATTGCCCTTGCCTTGGAGACTGCATGAGACCAAGTCTGAGCTCTGTTCAGAGGTATTTATTTTTGACAAATAGGCATTTTGCAGCCTGATTTCATGGTTTCATTAGGCACAACATGTATGAAGAGATCATGCACAAACAAATGTACTTGAATATATCAATGAGGGGCATGGTAAGAGTATCAGAAATTTGCTTAGGGCACGCCTGAGGCTCCCTGGTGCAGTCCTACAAGTCGATTCTGTTTAACAAGGCAATTTACTATTAATCCATCATTGCAATATATTAAACTGGCGCCACTATAAGGATCTCAAAAGGTCTTGATTTCTAACAGTCTAATGAAATGAACACGTAAGATGTGTGTTTTTAAGAAATGAGAATGTGGTACAAATAGATGCATTTCTGACAGGTGTGTTCTTTATGCTGCGTGCTCTCTGCTAGACCACTGCATAAATATCCTTGTTGTTTTAATTCAGACATGACATTATCACATTCTGTTATCAACTGCTGGGTGAAAAGATATTTTTGCTAAAGTGCTGACATAGTGTAGTTTTATTGCTACTTGCACTGTTCAGACTTCAGCATCACATAATGGAGGTGACACTTTCCTTTACAGAAGTATTGTTAAGCTAATAGTTTCACTATTAATAAGCAGGTAAATGAGTTTTTGTTAATATAAATGGAAAATATGTCATGATGCTTTTAGCCATGTTCTAAGCTGTATAGCATCAGTAGAAGTTTGCTGCCAATGTGTAAGCTTACGTTATAGTTACATTTTTATTTCTCTGGTTATTAATGATAATATCAGACAGAAATAACTACCCTTGGAAGTGATTGGAATGAGGAAAGGAATTGTCTATGCTTTTGATGCTGTCATAGTATGTCTAGGTTAAAACCTACCAGGAGGATAAAAACGCACGGCCTTTGCAGTTGAGGCTGTTAGAAGAAATGCATTTTTCAGCAGAAACACAGGAGATAACAGTAGGGGTATATGAATATTCCCAGTCAACAGCTTTCCTGTTGATATGTACACTTAACTCTTTCCCATATGTTTAATGGTACTGCTTGCTTGTCCTCCTCTTTGTGCTGTTTTACCTCCAGTGTGGAGGGCTTCCTACCAGTGACAGTTCTGTTCTCTGACTCTCAAGTTCAATCTACTGAGAGGGAAATGAAGCATGTCATTACTACACAAACATTTTCTTTGTCCATGTTCTCATATACGACTGATGAAAAGGTTTTTTTTTAAATGGAAGGAAATACAGATAGCTCCCTTGTCAAAAGCATTGTTCCCAACTGCAGACCTGTAGAAGTATTTGGGCAGAGAAAAATGAATACAGAGTTGGTAATTTCAAAGTCCTAAAAACTAACTGGGGAAGGTTTTGGCACAATTGTGGTTTAGTATTAGCCCCTGATTAGAACAGCCAGCAAGCTCCAGTATTCTCTCCACTTTTCTGGAATTGGGAGCAATAGTATAAGCATACATACATTATAGAATCATAGAATAGAACCATAGAATCATAGAATCATTGAGGTTGGAAAAGACCTCTAAGATCATCGAGTCCAACCGTCAACCCAACACCACCATGCCCACTAAACCATGTCCCTAAGCACCTCATCTACACGTCTTTTAAATACCTCCAGGGATGGTGACTCAACCACTTCCCTGGGCAGCCTGTTCCAATGCTTAACCACTCTTTCAGTAAAGAAATTTYTCCTAATGTCCAATCTAAACCTCCCCTGGCGCRACTTGAGGCCATTTCCTCTTGTCCTATTGCTAGTTGCCTGGGAGAAGAGACCCACTCCAACCTCATTTCAGGTAGTTATAGAGCATGATAAGGTCTCCCCCTGAGCTTCCTCTTCTCCAGACTAAACAACCCCAGTTGCCCCAGCTGCTCCTCATAAGACTTGTTCTCCAGACCCTTCACCAGCTTCGTTGTCCTTCTCTGGACACGCTCCAGCACCTCGATGTCCTTCTTGTAGTGAGGGGCCCAAAACTGAACACAGTATTCGAGGTGGGGCCTCACCAGTGCCGAGTACAGGGGCACGAACACTTCCCTACTCCTGCTGGCCACACTATTTCTGATACAGGCCAGGATGCCATTGGCCTTCTTGGCCACCTGGGCACACTGCTGGCTCATGTTCAGCCGGCTGTCAACCAGCACCCCCATATTATCCTGCATATTTTATGAGATCTGAATTCCCCATTAAACTGACCTTTCTTTTTGTTTCAAACTAGACTAGGACCCATGACTTACAGCAAGAAATTCTGTAATCTTCTGGCATTTGCCAGATTCAGGTTTGACTGATGGTGTGTTTAAGAACTTCCACTGTCTCTCACACTTGCACATAATCTGTTTGGGTGATGGGCCAATATTTGGGGGTTCCAGTATGTGACTAGGGTAATTAAAACATCTGCTCAAAGAGGATGCTGTTACTCCCTTCATGTCCTTGTTAATACTGGCAACCTCAGAAACACAAGCTGCAAGTTTACTATACTCCAGGGTATTTTCTTTCTTGTTTTCCAAGCATTAACTCTGAACAGCTCCCAGTGGTAGCTGTTTAGGGAAATGACTGTCCCAACAACTTAAACGCAATGATTTCTAAGCTTAACTATTACACATTTCAGATATTATCTCAGTGGGATAAGGAAAGAGGAAGAAGGCTTATTATTCATCTTCAGAAAATGATCCTTTGGCCAGACTTATGTATATGAAGAAGCTCTGAAAGAGCCTGGCACTTCACTTGAGGCTATCATGATCAAGGAGATGGTCTTGTAATGGTTGCAACGTTTTTTACGTGTGTGAAGGAGATGAGACAGAAAGGAGCCAATGAAATATGAATATTCAGGGCCACATCAACCAACTGACCTACAAGTAAGGTTGGTGTCTATAAGAACATCTAAGATCAGGAGACCACAAAATAGTTTAGATCATCTGCTTTCCAAGGCTGCCAAATCATGGCTCACTATGTAGTCAGTGGGAAGTAGGCTGAACACTGAAGTTGGTAGATACCTATATTACGTGTATTGAATATGATCTCTAATTCTCTCCACTGATTGCAGTAGCGGGCAGGCCAAATCAACCATGCTGTCAGGGGCTGAGACATAGCAGTAGGCACATAAATCTAAGATGGCTTAGAGAATGCTCCACAGTTGCCTGTAGCAGTCCTACATCAAATTTAATGGTTGACTTTTGTTCAATTGAGATGCTTGTTTAATATCTAAATCCAAAATATCAAATGTTTTCAACTTGATTACAAGTTTGTATTAAGATAACTACACTACAGCCTCCATCACAAATGTCACTTGCAACACCCCTGTTTTTAATAAATATTAAGGGTGACATAAGATTGCAGTTCCACTAGTGGTCTAACTGAAGACAATATTCTCTGCTAGGTGCTATGAAAAGGTGTATTTCAGGTGTCGTTTGGAAGTGTTGGCTGGTCCATTTTATGGCAAGGAAGATACTAACGTATTCTGTTCCCCTGAAAATATTGTAGAAACTATTAGGTAACAGCTGTTGTGTAGATTTTACTTCTGAGAATGTGAAGTAGCAAGTTGCTTTATCATTTTCTTTCTTAAGTGAAAATAAAATTACCCATTGTTTTTTGAGTGATTTTAATCTTAAGGTTGATGGGCAGATCGCAGTCTTATTTTTCTCAAGATTAATGGTTTTCCTTACCTGTCTTTCTCCCCACCCTGTTTTTCCTTTTCCCTCCTCCTTCAGAGCCAAATTACTAAAACATAGCAGATACTGACAAACATAAAGAACCCTTTACGCATTTTATTTATCATGAAAGTGCTAAAATTTTAGCTTTTTAGCTCACTTAATCATTTTGACAATATGACAATAGGATGTATCATCACCAGACAGATGACACTAGACAGATGACAATACTAATCCTGCAGCACGTTCTCAAGGGAGATTTTTATTGTAAAAATTGACATATATTGTATCAAGGCAAACATAATACATTTAGGAAAACAGCAATTTGCTACTTTGTGCATTTCGATATATCTCTGGGTCTTTATCACTGTTGAGTCAGAGTTTCTGCTAATCTCAGCTGCCTCAGAGTTTGGGCTCTGGTAAAGCTGGCAGGTCCTTCATGTCAGCCCCCACTTCTGAAGCTGTTGAGATGCTGACAGATAGGAAGTACACAGATGTTTGCTTAATGGTTATTTCCCCAGGGGCTCCTGTCAGAGCTGTTGGCAGGGAAATAGGGGAATTACCTTGGAAATTGCTAATTCACTTTCACTGAATGATAGACTGGTGCATTACAAAACAAATTTGACCAGTTTGTGAATGTATGAACTGCCTCCAGAAAGAGAGGAAGCTATTCCTAGCATAGATGTTGTCACCCATCTGTTGCTCTGTCAAATCTGTTATATTGCTGTTGGCAGGGACTAGTGTCCGATGCTTCAATCGAAGGGAAGCGTTCTCTAAAACATACATGACCTGTTGAGCAGTCCTGGACAGAAGAAGATAAAGAGTCAGGAAGCAATTTCTAAGAGATGGGGGGAGGCGGGGGGAAGGGGGGGAAGAACAGTTTAATTTTTGTTTAAAGTGCATTTTCAGAAAGCATGGTGATCAGCATGGTATAAGATTCAGGCAAAGAGAAAATCTAACTATCCCTTCATGTGATGACTGACTGTCCTGCAATATGAGGTCTGATTACTCTTTTCTTCATGATGCAAATACTGGTGGTCAGAAGACCAGGCTGCAGGCTGGGGGAACTGAGATGGCTGTACCCCTGTGGCTGCCATCAGGCATTAGAAGTGCCAGCTTGCAATACATTATGCTGCTCATTTTGCTCCATGGATTACTTGCTGTGCCCACATGTTGAGATGCTTTTAACTCATGTATGGACTTTGATCTTTCATATATTTTTTCCTGGCATTAGCATTTTTCCTATGACCTGTGTAAGAAACACACTGCCCAAGCTGAGAACATCTAAGCCTTGCTGACGCCTGCCATATGTTGACTTATCCTGAGATATATTTTTCTTGATTTCTCTGATATATTCAACATCACAATCCCCATATGGTTACTGCTTCTTTGTGTATTCCAGTGGGAGTTTATCTTTTGCTTTTCAAAGGTTTGCCACAGAGATTATCCTTAGTGGAACATCGTTGTGTGCCTGGTTCATCTAATTATCCTCCCTAGTTAGAGATGCATCAGGGGCTCTGTGTTAAATTGGGGAAGGCTTTTAAAGTTGAATATCTGAATACTGAAAGCTGTAGAAACACCAAAGAGTGAACAGAAGGCATCATATATTGAACAGGAGCGTTCAAACATAGGAGCTATCGCAAGCGGGCAGCTTTGACATCCTACTACCTGCAGCTGGCTATGCCTTGATTTCCACAGCAAAGCTTGGGGAATCACAGCAAAGAGACCTTCCCTGCCCCAGAAGTGACCAGAAATATTTTCTTCCATTACAGCAAATTTACAACATGCTACACACTCAAGGATCTTTGCTGATCTATTACAGTAACGTAGTACTGCGTCATAGTTCCACCCATGCAACATCAGAATATGAGAGTTTCTTAATGATACTGGCAAGTCAAATCTAGGTGCTCAGAAGATTTTTAATAAAAGAAAAAAAAAAAAAAATTAAAATATTGTTCATAATAAAGCACTTGTCCTGCTGTCTCACCTTTTCCTGAAGACCATGCCTTTTCACAGCATCATACAGGGGGAATGCCCATGTTAGTGATGTAGTGATTCTAGTGGGAGAGAACAAGTGCATCGGCCTGCTTAAGGCTCATCTTGCAAAGGGCAACAGGAGTCAGTGAAGCCAGCAAGTCACACTGACAACAAATCCTAAAACAGAGTCCAAAGAAATGCAAATTATGTGGGACTCTTCAGGATAGGAGCAACACACTGCTCCTATGCAACGGTTTCCAGTGCTGAAGAAGAACCAAGTCAGACCACAGCTGAAAAAAAAACCCAAACCACAGTAGATGCTGCTTTTTCCAGTTCCTAGTAGACATGTCACAGCGCAGCATGGTATGGTTTATTGCATTAAATGTTTACCATTCAGACATCTATTAGATTTTTCTATTCTTAGCCATAGTAATAAAGGAGTTTCATATAATGTCTTATTACAATAGCATCAGATGTTGGAAAGCAACACTGTGAAATATGTCACCATGATTTTGAGAGGTACAGTGTATGCGTATCATCAACAAAGATGAATTAATGGTAACAAACATTAGTGTGAGAAATTTATTACCTTAACTGCCTTTGGAGTATCTTCCATGCAGTTTCAAAACAGAAAATATATAAACTGTCATTTTCTGCCCCTCAACCCCCAAATCCACTCTTCTTCCTTTCTCCCTCCTCCTGTAAGTCAAAATCAGGCAGATGGTGGGTACCCAAAGGCTGTAAATCAGGAAAAGGTATATTCTAAGGTCTGTGGCATATGCAGTATTTATAGTTATTGCCTATACTCTATTAGTACTTCACATCTCTAAAGCATCAGATATAGAGTAGCATTAAGATAACAAAAATAGGAATAGTAGAGCAATAAAAACAATTAAAAAAAAACCTTCAGAGTTTCTTCTGAGAATGATCAACTGGTTATAGATATTGATTGTACAACTACTACTATATAAGCCTGTCTAACTCTTCACCCACTTTTCAGGATAAATAAGGCTACAGATGTATGAATATGTGCACATGTATGTATGAAAAAACGCAGACGTGCACACACACACGAGACCTTTCTTTGATCCAGCTCCCCAAGTCTCTCAGCTAACTGGCAAATACATATCAAAGTTCTAACAAAGTAGCTAAAACAAGCAAAGACCATGTATTATATTTACCCACGGTTTCTACTCTTCCATTTCTGCCTCGCACAAATCACAGTATTTGGCAATGTTCTCACACAGTGTGAACCACTGTAAATCCTCGAGTTCTATACTAAAGTTACACAGTAAGCGCCAGTGTATTATGCACTAAATCATGGAGTTTTACCAAAGAAGTTGCAATATCAGCTGCTTTGCTGCATTGTTTGTATTTATGGGGAGTGTTCATCAGTGATAGATAAGGCCAGTTTGTGCTGCTGTTGTCACTGCCCAGAGACTGAGAATGCAGTGATTTCTCAGAAATGCTTTCTGCTTCTTGCTGTCCCATGTCACCAGGAAAATGAACTCTGGCAAAAGCAATCAAAACAGTGGCACAGCCAGTGTGGATTCTAGGCACGTTTGAGAGAGACTTTTGATCTCATAACTGCACAATTGTCTGGTTACTACTCTATTTACTCTTAATGAAAACTGTTGTGGAATTTTCTGCCTGGGCACTCAGGTAGCACAGGAATGAGCACTGCCTGTGCCTAGCTAGATTAGATAGGCATAGTGAGTTAAGAATGTAATTTTAAACTCTATGGCTGAATCAACATTAGTTTCTATAATGTAGAATTACAGAAAATGCTTGGAATAAAACCCTGTGTAAAATCAGAAGGAAATACCAGTGTCCCAGCAATGGCAAAATTAGGTGTCTGAGAAAGACACAAACAGTGGAACATGTATGGCTCTTTCCTAAATAGATAGTATTTTCACAAGACAAAGGGATCTTTAAATACTCAAGAAACACTATAAAAAGCCTCCTGAGCTAATGACTTCAGTTCTTAAGTCATGTCTGTGGTGAAAACAGTCTTCTGATCAGTTAGCTGGGTGATTTGTCTTTACTTATATGGGCGACAGCCTACTAGCAGATCCGTATAACTAAAATATTGTAAAAACATTATGCTTATAGTCTTTGCTCACAGTTCACCCCCTGCAACCTTTAATTCCGAGTCTAACCCAGAATCCTTTGTATGAGAAGCAAAACTGGTAGAGATGTGCATTAATGAAGGCCCATGAAATTCAGAATCATTGCCATGTTATGGTTTTTTTTATGTGTTTTATAAGTCACCTCAGTGTATTCTAAACACCTCTACAGTGCAAAATACATTATGGGATTCCTGTCTCAAGGAACTTGAAATCTAATTTCAAACACAAAATAATAGGTAAGGTAGCAAAACAATAGACAGGTCTGTGGCAAAGCACTTAAGTCTGTGCAAGCAAATGAAGAAGAAGTTGATTTTTGTATACCAGAGACTGGATTATGGATTTAAAGGGACTTGCCCAAATGTATATTACATGAAAATGGAAACCATAGAACAGTGGTCACTCTCGGTAGACAACATATAGTATCCTGTTTTCATTGCAGTTTTAAATCTAGAGAAAGCAGCCAGTATATTCCATCCTGGGATGGCCTTTACTAAAGATTTGCTGCAACTATCCAACAACATAAGAAACTTAACTTGGGGTGCTGGGGTTTTTTTTCGTTCATACCTAGAGGCAAAAGAGATTCTAACAGCTGTCTTTCATACTTCACTATTGTATATCTGTGTTTCAATTACTGTTTTGTCTAAATTTCCCTTTAGCAGGATTTAGATTACCAAACAAGACTTATGGCTTCACTAAGGAAAAAAATCAAGATATTTACAGAAGTCTGTGTATTTATACTGATGCTTAGCCTGGTGTGCTTCCACTAAACAGCACAACTTAATTCAGTCTGGGACGTAAGATTTACAATTTACGCAGGTGGTAAGGAACATCTATGTTAAGGGAAAAAACTGCTGAGAGAGGGAGGAGAAACCAACAAGTGAAACAGAGCATTTAGATTAATAAATTCTAAGCTCTGCACATTTTTTGTCTCCTCCTTCCTGGTTCTTGCTACTACTTTTTTGGGCAATCACTTTATGGCATGCATTTGGTGCAAGTCTCCATTTGGCACTAGTAGGTGTCAGGGAAGTGGCTATCCCACAATATAACCAGAAGGGATCAATATGGTATCTCAGCTTGGTGACAAGCTGTTTTACCATGAATGGAGTTGCTAAAACATACTAAAATAAACTTAGCTAAAAGGCTGTCAGGGCTGACAATCACTAAATTCAGAAGAGCCTTGGACTTTGTGAGAATCTTTTTGCTTGACAAGTGCACTAATTCATGATTAAAGGAAATGAGGAGGCTCAGCACATGAAGCAGAGTGGGAGGAAACTGCTGGCATGATTAACAGCTGGTAAAAATATGAACTTGAAATAATTGCACTATTCTCCACGTTCATGGCCTCTTTCTACTCATGCTATACTCTTTCTTTTGATGACAGAAAGAGAAGAGGCTAACTAACCCACCAGCTAGCCCGAGATCTGTAGGAATTAATTTTGTGGACTCCGATCGAGAGAAAGCACTCTCTGATGGTCATAGCAGGGAAATGGCAAACAAGTATCCCTCACTACAGTGTCAGGTCAGGGATTTATAAGCCATAGCTGTAGGACAGTTGAAGTTCTCTGTAGGATACAATCTCAAAAGTGGTAAAGCTATGCCTCATCTGATAGATTCAAGAGTGAAACTCAAAATAAATTTCATTTCTGACTGCCAGACGGGTCCCTGCAGTCAGGTAGAGGATCTTGTATGACTGTAATTTGACTGCAGATGGAAAGTTACAGGCTTACATTTTATTGATGTAAATTTGATTTTCCAAAACATAGTTTTAATTTTAAACATCCACCCCTGAAATGCCCCCTTTGGTGAATCTGAGGTGAATCCTCTGCATTCAAATGGATTTCTCAGCCTGTCAGGTGCTCCTGGCAGGACAGTGATTTGGCCAGGGAGATTATTCATTCTCCTATAATTATTAATCAGCTAATAATCACCTCAAAACTTCCTATAAGCCTCAGCAAACCATGAAGTTGACTTCACCTCTCAAGTGGGACTTCTGAATAAACATGACTGTGTCTTCCTCATGGCTTGCCCAGGAAGTTAGGACAGTACTGGAGAATGACATACAGAAAGAGGAGGCAGTGCAGAGGATAGTCAAATTGAAATATAACACTCAAAATCCCATGCTATATTCAAATATTATGGCTGACACCAAGGTATACTTTTCTACTCTAAAGGTAGAAGGCATTTTAAAGGTGCAAGGCTTTTCATGCAAAGCATGGCTAAGTGGAAAACCCTGCAGGATTGAGGAGGAGAACAGGAGTTTTTACTCCACAGTGGAGAGAAGCTGGAAAGAAGGAGGAAATGAAAGGTTGGGGGGGGGGAAGTGAGGAAGAATAGGAGGAAAAAAAGAGATGTGGAGAACTAGAATAAATAAAAAGGGCAGTACAGATCCTTAAGAAAGAGACAGAAGAGGCATTAAAAAGAAAAACAGCCAATAGAATTTCCCTGAAGAAAACTGAGTTATTTTCTGGTTCTTTCAAAAAGTTGAACCTCAATAAACAAAGTTGCTCAGAATCTCAGATTTTGTATCTCTGCCAAAACAAAGAGAAAACTGAGAAGCTGCGGCAAAAAGCAGATACAGGAAGCCAAAAATCCCAAAATCCCAAAGAAGCTTAGTTTTGGAGAAACTGAAGTGAAACGAAATGTGCATGCAAATATGCTTTCTATTAAATCAGTGTGAAGGAAATCACGCACACAAATGGGGCAAAAAGGATAGCCAAGGACTTGGGAGTAGAGCTAGAAGTGGAGAAATAATATTCATAATCAGCTAGTTCAAAAAATTATTTACTGTTATTTCCCTCCAAAGTGTTGTGTTTCCTGAACTTGAAAGGCCCAAAGCATATCAAATATATTACAAACTACAGTTAATTAATTTAGCACCCCTGCTTAGAGAAACCAGTCCATTTTCCTCTGTGTCAGGTGGCCTCTCCAGTAGCATCCTCAGTCTTGGCACTCTGCCTGGTCATTCCCTAGCCCCTTGGAAATGTAAGGCAGGTGCTACTCCAGGTTGAATCTGTCTATCTTATCTCTGTGTAAACAAGTAAAGCATCAGAGGCAACAAACGAGCCAAGAATGAAGCTGTGTTAGATAAAGTCGTATCTGGACAGTTCTTCATCTTTAGAATCTTTTGCAAAATGCATTCAATTCAGAATGGAAATGCGTGTGCTGAGCTGCTGCAGTTGCACTGTTTGGCAAATTTGCAGATCTCAGCTGCCATATTTGTTCTTCTTCTCATATACATAAATCCTATCGGGTAAGAGATGGGAGAGAGATCCTATAGTAAAGTCTCCATGATCAAAGATAATGGGGAAACTCATGAGATGAGAAACCTATACAAGTACTACTGGGTGCACCTGAGAGCACAATGTAATATACCCAATGCCTGTGTCCAGTGCAGATCTGAGTTCAGTTGAGCTTATTATCTGGTCATATCAGAGCTCTTGCTCTTGCAGAGTTACACTGGCGTTCCCCAGCCTTCCAGAGAGAGAATTCATTAATCAAGCGCAGTGCTAGCCCAGATCTAGGTCTGCAGCTACATCATGGCTTGAACGAACAAGCCCTGGAACCAGGAGCATGGAGCTGCAGGTGCGGAGGCAGTGGTTCTGCATGGTGTTAGCTCAGATCCAGCTTGCACAGAGCTGCTGTGCACAGCTGTACTCCGTCTTACTTCTTGTGGCTCTGGAAGTTGTCCCTGTACACTATTCCTGACAGCCCACCTGGTCCTGCCAGTGTGGCGCAGGCACTGAGATGTTTTGAATCTGCCAAGGTTTGTAGTTGGGGCTCCATGCAACACTGAACAGCTCTGTGATTTCCAAGCCTGTAAGTGGTACATCCATATTCTCCACCACTGCACCTAAGCTATAATATAAAGTGTATCAGAGCCAACTACCTCTGCAGCCATGCTAGAGATAAACCACAATTTGAATAATCCAATCCTAGAAAACAGAGAGGTGATTGTATGGTAATGTCCATGGCATTAATTTCTGCAAATTACAGCTCTGCAAGGCTAGGATGACTATGAAATGGAGATGCAGGAGAAGAAGATGGATTGCAAAGGTGTCTTGAGCTGAGCATGGAAAAATGCTTGTCTTCTACACTGTCATGGTAAATCAGATGCATGACTATCAGTATTCTCAGCAGAAAAATAGGGTGAGCTTCTTAGATCAACTGAAATGTATATGCATAAGGACAGGCAGCTAAATGAAAAATCCTTGAAGGGAATCCTGGGTACTCAAATATTTGGAGACAACCAAAGCAGGTTTCATTTGCCTCCTGGATACATTCACCTCCCTGGGAGAACATGGAAAACTGTGGGGGACAGCGGTAATCTGAAACATTCCTCTTCTTGGCTAATGAGGGAGGAAGGAAAACTCCATTAAAATGAGTATGTAACCAACCACTAAAATCAGCTCCTTTGTCATTCTAAAGACTGCGAAGGAGAGCTGTATTTTCACTACAACAGCACTAATAAACTATCCTGATTCTCTAATGGGTAAAGGAAAACTGAACACCAGCATCCCTCCCCCGAGAATTACTTAATTTTTTCATCCCTTTGATATATCCTAGAGAAAGGACCCAAAGAAGATTTTAGGTGGTGATGAGTTAAAACAAGTAGCTCTCAGACAAAGCAAACAATCCAAAAATATTACGGATTTCAAGTTCTAGATGTTCTTGGAAAAACACAGAAGCTGAAGTTAAAAGTGTGGGGTTTTTCCCCTAACAAAGGACTGTTACTTTAGCTTCACAGAGCTTGAATGTAGGTACAATTTTCTTTCCTGCTTTGGACTCAGGATGAGCTAGTGCAAAAGACTTTTAGGTGTCCAACTTCAGGTACTTCAGTCCAACATTACAGTTGCAGAAAACAAAAGGAAACCAGCCTCCTTTTCCAATGCCTGTCCAATCCTGGGAACACAAAAATCTACTGGAAGACTTCATTTTACCCTTTAAAGAAAATCCAGAATTATAATGCTCAGAGCGATGAAACAGGAACCAGACACAACAGGTGTAGGGTCTCATCTAGAAGGCACCAAGGATAGATACCTAACCTACAGAAACAGCTCTGAGTTCAGCACAGAGCACTGCGGTCATAAATTCATTAAAATGTTGTGGTTGTGATGGTGCCTCTAATTTTTAAAAAATAAACAGTTACAGCACTTGTCTAGAAACCTGGATAACTGAGCTCTAGCTTCTCCATCTAAAGGACCCTCACAGTTACCTTCCGGGAGGGTGCCATAACATGACATAAAGCAAGCGGTAGGAAGAAGGCACCTTTCTCTGGCCTGTTAAAGCTTGGCTGCTGTACAGCTAATAACATAAGGTACGTGCAGTAAGTAAGCAAGATGAAGACAGAGCTCCTTATAAAAGTGATTAGTGTATGCCCTGGGAATGATGGGATTTTATGCCCTGGGATTTTATACCTTCCTCTGATTTATCTGGTGGTGGCAACTGCCAATGTGTGACCAACACCATTAAGCTAAGCAGGCATACTGTTCTGGAGTTCAGTGAGAATGGGGACCGAGACTTCATGAACCAGTCTGCTCTGATACAGCAATCCACGTTTCTAAGATGTCTTCCTGAAGCAATACTCCATGAGTCATAGCCTTTCACTCTGTCTCAGTTTCCTCATATTTAAAAATGAAAATAATGGCTCCAGCCTATCTCACTGGGGTTTCTGAGGCTGAATTAGCAATTATGAACTGTTATAATATCTCTAGAGAGCTGGCAGAGCATAGTATTATAATCAGTTTTCTGCTGTCTTAAATACTGTATTTTGGTAACTCAGTGTGTGTATGTTCTGTTGCCCTGCTTCAGAGAGACAAAAGGGAGAAGAGCAACTCAGATACAGAATCAGAAATTCTTCTTTATTACTATATAATGAAGGGTAAAGGCACATTGATTCTTTTGACATATTCTTCTGGTACCCACATGCTAACACGGTTGTGGGTTAGAGACTAGGATTTTGATTGATACCTCTGTGCCAGTACTTTTCTTCCATGAAGAATCAATTGTTTTACTTAACATGAAGCAATAAACAATAGGAGCCCAACATTTCACCTTTGTGGATAAGGATTCAGAATGAATGTTAATAGAAAAGTCCTGGTTAAAAGTCCCCAGCTTCAGTGAATACCCATTTACTCTGTTATATTTGTGATGACAAAAAGATGATTCAGCAGCTGGTAGAAAAGTATGAGTCTTCCTCGGAGGATGCAAAAGCCAAGTGTGCTCTGAGGGCTGGCAGGAGTGGACCAGAGATACCCGTGGCAAGATTCCTACTGATCAGTATCTGCTTCATCTTGCTGCCAAGGCTGCTGGAGGCTTCAGGTTTTCTGCAGAGGTCAGATAAAGAAGTTATTTTCCTTTTCTGTGTGAGGGTGATGGGGAGGGAGTCACTAATCATCTCTCCTGGGTAGCCAACTGCCTTCACAGCAAGATCCTGTGTACTGGGATCATAGCGAGGCATGGTCAGCATGAAACAGGTTTCAAATCACCAAGGTTAGGAAGCACAGTAAGCAATAGGCCAGTCACGTTTCTTTAATAAGAAAAGTGCCATGTCATACCCAGTCCCATAGCAGTTCTCTCTCCTGCCTGGAAGGTTCAGCTCCTTGGAAGAGCTCTGGAAGAGTAAATCTTATCTTGGCCACCATTTAATGTGACAGTGACACTGATACAGATGTCGACTAGGTTGTCCATCTGCAGCTTCTTGGATTTGTACATATTCCCTTTTTTCCCATATCCTCCTCAAGCCCCTTCCTCAGAGTGAAACCAAGTTATGTTCCACCTCCCTCGAGCACACAGCCTTCATTGTTGGCCAGCTTATGGCCAGCTTACAGCTAGCAATGAGAGCGTTCTTACATGTCAGTCCCTGATACTGATATTACTGTGTCGTATAGCAAATACTTCACGTTCCCAAGTCATCCTGGGTTTTAATGAGCCAGATTTAAGCAACTTGCCAGCATCAAAATCCCTGTTATTATTTCAGCTGTGCCTCTGAGATAAGGCAGGTGGTAAACAGATCCAGCCGGACAGCAGATTTGCCTGCAAAATGTGTGCTTGTTCTTTTGGAAATTTTAGATAGCACTTGCTTGACTTGCCCTTTAGAAAAGCTTTGTTCTATTAGAGCTTCCTACTTCCTGCCCACAGCTTCATGTCATCTACTGGAAGCAGCTGACAAAAGCATCACGTTCACTTTTTCCATGAAGAAAATGCTTGATGTTCTGCTTGTCCTTTATGTTGATCTGCAGCATGTACCCTTACAAGTGGTTTTGTGGGTACAGAGGAGAACAGCGACAGTATGCCCAGACTGCCACTGTCAATCTACCCGAGCTATCTGCAACAAATTATTTACCCACTGAGTTTGAATTTTGTTTCTGAGCAGATAACAGTTTCTGTAAGTGGATCTCACGCCCAGAGCTACTCACTAAGTATTTTGTGTGAAGAAATTTTAGCAGAGGGACTGTACTTATAGCCATCACTGTTTGGCACTGTCATGTTAGCAATCTAAAATCAGATTGATATGGGCTTGTTCCATGAGGTCACATAGCTGTTGGAAAATAGCTAGTATCTAATATAATCAGCTCTCACAAACTAATCATTAGCAAACAGTATAAGCATGATTTAACTAGCCATCCCAAGTGCAGAGTGCTCTTTGCTCCTCAGATGTGTAAGTTAGGTCAAACACATTCCCTGTCAGCTGCCAACGGTCAGATGGTTTTGTAATGTGGAATTCGGAAAACAATTATTTTTCTACACTTTTCTTTTAAAAAGGCCGTTCTGTAGTGAGAGATGAGAGACACTGATCTAATTCCTTATTAGTAGACCTTGCATAGTAGAAAGGCCTTTGTGAGTGGTTACACCCCGATACCACTCAGCAGAGATTAAGACGCTCCTCTTCTGCCAGCTTCTTCGCTAATGCCATTCCCAACATGCTGGGAGGCTCGAGGTGGTGGGGTTTCCAAAGCTGCTTTTCCTAGCATGAGAGCAATGCCTTACAAAATACACTTTATTGTTATGCTTGTAATGCTCTTTCTTGTTGGGAAAGGTGTTGAAATCACAGAATCACAGAATCATTAAGGTTGGAAAAGACCTCTAAGATCATCAAGTCCAACCGTCAACCCACCACCACCATGTCCACTAAACCATGTCCCTAAGCGCCTCATCTACACGTCTTTTAAATACCTCCAGGGATGGTGACTCAACCACTTCCCTGGGCAGCCTGTTCCAATGCTTGACCACTCTTTCAGTAAAGAAATTTTTCCTAATGTCCAATCTAAACCTCCCCTGGCGCAACTTGAGGCCATTTCCTCTCGTCCTATTGCTAGTTGCTTGGCAGAAGAGACCAACACCCACCTCGCTGCAACCTCCTTTCAGGTAGTTGTACAGCATGATAAGGTCTCCCCTCAGCCTCCTCTTCTCCAGGCTAAACAGTCCCAGTTCCCTCAGCCGTTCCTCGTAAGACTTGTTCTCCAGACCCTTCACCAGCTTCGTTGTCTTTCTCTGGACATGCTCCAGCACCTCAATGTCCTTCTTGTAGTGAGGGGCCCAAAACTGAACACAGTATTCGAGGTGCAGCCTCACCAGTGCCGAGTACAGGGGCAGCACTCTAACTAGAGTGAATTCTTGGCAAAGAAAGGCTTCCAACATTGGTATTTGGATGGAGATTTCTGAAAGATGGGACTGCTTGTAAATAGACAGACTCCCATTTTTCTGCTATTGTGAAGTATTTTGAATGTTTTTGGTGCATTTCAAACATTTTCTTGGTCTCTATTTAGCACTGTTGCATTCATAACCCTCTGCATAGTATTAATCATAATTATCAGATTCAACAATACTGCACTATGTAGCCAGAAAAGGTTTGGGAGGTGTCTTAAGGTGTCTCTTCCTTATATAGAGCTTAACCCCAGAAGGCAGCATGACTAAAGCAGAGCAAAGCTTGCCGTTCACCTAATAACTACAGTGTGAAAGAGTATCCCAGAAATCCTTATAGATTTCTTCCTTATGTGAGTCCAGGAATAGTATCAATTCTGGACGGTTCGAGAATAAATTCATAAGGGTATCACCATAAGGATCTAGGCTGCTTTAAGGGATAGTTTATTAGGTTTCACCTGTGCATTTTACTACAAAAGTCTTGACCAATACGGCCTTTCTTCTCCCTCACCCTGCTGTTCACCTGATCCCACTGTGGTGGGATGAGTTGGCATTAGGGGCTGGCTTACCACCCGGGCTTTCCACTGAGCCGGTAAAACCACACCCATTACAAACTCTTCAGGAGCCAGCACTAGTCTGTTCCTCAGAAACATCTGTATTTGAAAAATGAATGAGTTTTGGATAAAAGAGAGGATGTTACCTCTTCTAAGTAAATTATTTATACTTGCAACCTGTTTCTATCTTTTCCATATGAAAAATTAATGTACCAGAGGCCCTTTTGCATTTTCATGGTAGAACAAATCTTTTTATAGGTTTTCCCCTCTTAAGGAACAGAGAAAAGGGATTTCCACAGCCAGTGTCAGAAATTTTAGCTATCAATCCTCCTGCCCCCCCACAAAGGGGACAACTCTATTAATGAGCATCTAAGTATTAACATAACAGAGCAGGCCCATTACTCTCCAGAGCACCATGTGCTACAGAGAAAGAAAAGCTGAGTCAAAATTGCTGCTCTTAACATTTGTGAAGAACAAAATGAGGATTTTTTTCCATGTGCCATACGGATCTTGCACTTGGCCTTAGACTGATGCTTGATAAAAATCATGGTCAAAATCTTCAACCTTGCTGCGTAAACGAGGCTTTTCTTTTCATATTGATGCACTACCTGAGCAAACCCACCCTAATTTTCAGCAGTGCTGAGCAAATGCCCCTCCAATTCATTTCACCGGCAGTTAAGAAATCTCAGCACCTCTGAAAATCAAATAGTGCTTAAATTTACAGCTCCTTTATTTGAAAATGTCTCCCCCAGTCTCCATCTATTTAAATGGAGAAATGCGAAGCCAAGGGCACACAGTGATCTGGGCAGTTAATAATGTTTTTGGCGATGTAACAAATCAATGAAATGCTCAGGAATAATGGTGTCAACTTGGATTTAACAGTTTCATGACGGTGTCATTTTCCAACAGGTGGATGTTGGGATTTTTCCCCGCGTACTTCTGTATGTATCAGTTGGGACAGGTCACAGTCATGTCCCTCCCCTCGTCCTCATCTTCACTTTGATTCTTCTTATGAACAAGCAAGCAGCCTGGCCACATTACTTACTGCCCATTCTGTAATGTTTAAAAGTATCACGTAGCATCTCTGTCTTGCTGGACACATGGCATTAGGGAAAGGTAAGTGTTGCCCTTCTCATCTTGGGAAGGGAAAGGAAGAAGAGGGGACAATTCCAGATTTGCCTGAATTGGCTTCAGTCATTACTGAGCAATGCCATAAGATTTTTAGTGAACGGAAACGGCAGACTATCTAATCCCTCTAGGACAGTCACACGGAGCTCATCATTGCAAGTAGGAACTGATTCTCCTTTCCCTCGTGACCTGCAATTAGCATCTGAAGAAGTCTGACTACTTCCATGTAAAGCATTAATATTTCTAGCCCTGGAAATGCCTGTGCTTGTGTTTGGAGTCTTACTGCATCTGCCCTGAGCAGTGGTAGCTTTCTCTTCCACGTCCTCTGTGCTGGGTGGCTGGCTGGGAGCAAAGCTGTAGTGTTTGCTCTTCTACAAGACTGCTCTCTTGGGCATTCCCACATCTTTATGGGCCCGTCTTTCAGGGCCTTCTGCTTCCTCTCGTTACTTATTTATTGCATTTAGCTGCTTATTTGGCTGACAGTGCACTTTCTGTCCTTGTACACCTTGTCCCCTCCGATGAACCTCATACATTTTAAAGACAATTTTATTAAAAAATAAAAGCAGGCGAGTTAAATAACAGTTTGTCTGGCCAAGACCTCAAAGGAAGATTTAGCTGAGCTACAGTATGAGCTTCACACTATTATGGAAGCTGAGGCAATATTTGGTTTTGCTTCTTTCACATAATTTGTTTGCACAGTATCCCAAGCAAATGCTGCCAAACTGCTGGGCAAGCAAAGAGTGAAGGGAATGCAACCTACAAACTATTTAATGCTTTCTGATCTCCACACCCCCAGCCAGATGGGTAACAGTGACATATTAAGGTTGACATTGTGAGCTTAATTGCCAATCATGTATTTAAGGGTTTACCATTTTGTTCTATGATACTGAGTGAAATACAGCTGAAAGAACCAATTGGGACTTTTTGGGCACTGGATGAATTTTACATAAAAACCTGCCATGGAAAGTCATCTTCCCTCTGGAGATGGATGACCTACAATGGCCATCTATTTCTTTCCTTGTTATTAATAATGTGAAGTGTATATTGAGCATCGCTTTGTGAGAAACCCTTTGGTATCTTTGTTAAACATTGTCCTTTGCTATAGCTTTATCTCTAGCAACAAATCTTCTGTGTTTTGTACAGACAGTATAAACGATAAAAACAACTTACTCTATTGAAGGAGACCATTCAAATTTAAAATGAGATTACTTTTCACAAGAAACGTGGTTTATCTGTCCCAGGGAGTGGTATCTTATTCTGATCAGATATCACCGTGAAAGACAGAACACAGCAGCACCTCTTAGAAGACCTTCACAAGGCGACGGCCGGGCAGACGGAAGGGAATTCCCCGGCGAGGCGATCTTCCGACCTTCAGCACTTCCCCCAGTTTCACAGCAGTGCTGGGGCCCTGCCCACTAACGCCTGGAGGGCCGCTGTCACCGGAGCGGTGCTATCCGGAGTAGCCCCGCTCCCGACAGCGCTGACCCTCCCTCAGGCCGTGCCCTGGCCCCGGCCCCGGCCCCGGCCCCGGCTCCGCCCGGAGCAGCGCTCCCTCCTCTGGGCTCCAAACGAGGGGTCCGACCCCTCTCCCGCAGCATTTCCAAAATCGCCGCCGGCTTTTCTCTTCGCCCACGGCTCCAGCGCCCGCACCTCTTCCAGCGGCCGCAGTCTGATCGCTTCCGCCTCCCCCGGCAGGCGCCCTGAGGCCGTCGTCCCCTCCGAGGGGCTCTCCCAGACCCCCAGGCCTTGCCCGGCACCTCCCCTCTTCCCCTCTCCTCCAACCACAGGCCCCCGGACGCTGCTCGAGGCAGCTCCAACGGCCGTTTAACGGACGCCCCAAGGGCTCGAGCCGCGCCCGTGCCGGGGCAGGGCGGAGGGGGGTGCCCACCGAGGGGGCTGCAGCTGCGGAGCCGGGCACAGCGGCGGCGGCGATTTCAGTGGCGCTGCCGCTGGTGCGGCCCCGGCAGAGGGAGCCGGAGACCGCCGGCCCCGCGGCTGAGGTAAGGCGGGGCCGCCGGGCTGAGGAGGTGGTGCCGGGGCTCCTTTTTTCCTTGTTTTAACTCTGTTGGTTAAATGAGCGACTTTCCTTTCTTTAGCGAAGCAGCTCCACCACGGCGGCAGCAGGCAGGCGTACCGCAATCGGTCGCTTTTGCTGCTGTGGTCTATGCCCGTTGCTTAACGCGCCGTCCCTGTCAATGCTTTCCCAACCGGGTAATCACACCCATACCCAAAGGCTGCACCACACTGGGGAGAAACAAGACCTATAAGTAACATGTAGTCTGTTAATGCCACGCTGTAAATGAAGTTGCTGCCGGGGTGGTTCGTCCCCAGCTGGCTTCTAGGCCTGGCCATGCTGCTGGAGCCACAGCTGTCGGGTGGGGAGCTGCTTAATAGGCTGGAGGTGTCCTCCGCCTGCTTCTCGTTTCATTTTGAATAATCAGTCAGGCTGCTTTGGAGCTACAGCTTACCATCTGTAATTTGTATAATTTGATTTGACAGTAATTCCATCGTTGTTATGTTTATTTACAAGAGATGCCTTGTGATTTGTTCAGTTTTCATCTGTTGTTTTCCTTGCTTTTCCAATCATGGTTTCAGAATTTCCCATCTAATTCTTGGGGACTGCCATGTGTCATGGCTCCTGAGGTGGTATTCGCTTGTCTGTGCCATGCTCCAGGGAAGAGTATGGGTCTGTACAGGACCTGCTCACCCTTGCATAGGTAAAACTGCTATAGTCTTACCTAAAATCTCTTCTTTAATTCTAATATTACAGATGTTTTCTGCTTTCCATCCATTTAGTCTTTTACCCTTTTTCACCCAGGTGTTTGTTTTTTTTTTTAAACAACTTGCTGTGTTTATCTTCAGATGCTTGTTAATTTTGAGGAAGGCAAGTAAGTAAAGTTTTATTACGTCAGTTTCTAAAAGCTAGATACCAAAAACAATTCAGCACAACAAAGTATGGCACTTTAAATGCCAGAATGCTTTATTTTTTAATCACCTGTCCCTGGAGTGGAATCTGAAACCTGTATCAAATCTCACTTGCGCTCCTTGAATGAGGTATAGGAAAAGCTACGTATATCAAAATTACTTCCAGAACAGTGTTTTGAACACAGGACAGAGCTAACCAGTAGGAAATTCTGAGTGGAAGGGTTTATCATCCATTCTGTCTCTTTCTAGAGTTCAAGTGTTTAATTTGGAAACACTTGGGATATCGTCTGGAGTTCTTTACTGAGCAGAGATGCCTACAAAGAGAAGAGACCTTTTATTTTTTCCTTAACGTATCCTCATTGTAGGAGAAGAGATGGAGGTGTCACCTTGGTATATAACACCTTGTCAGAGAAACCATGCAGAAAGTGAGAGATTATTTTCTTTGCAACCTCACGACTTTCAAAGTCACATCTCTCTTACTCCCAGAAATACTCTAAGCCTGTAGACTGCTGGGAGAGAGGCAGAGTACTTGCTACCTGTGTTATTGAAGCTGTGTCATCAATGCAGAAAATAATACATGGGAAAAGGAAATTTGGCTCCCACATGAAGTACTTAAATCACCTGGAAGTCCAGAGTTCTGATCCCTGCCTCAGGGAACACATGGTTATTTTACCAATTAATAATGGTCCTTGGATTAATGCGCAAAACTGAATGCTGCCTTCTCTCAGGTGCATGTTTTAAGTCCTCAGGTGTTCTATAAAAGCAGACCATTGCCATCAATAGGCAACAGCTGAGTGAAATCTATTGATTAGTAATTTGGGATCTTGATACTTTAATTATGCCTAAGACCCAACTAGGTGGCTGTCTTTGTTTTCCTCTTTAAAAAAAATCAAAGAAATAAAGATGTGATCCTCTTTTTCAAGATTTCCTGTAAATATAAATATTTCTGCATACATCTAAATGGTAAGATGATTTTTTTTTTCAGTGACACAAATGGCTGCTTTGAAAATAAGCAATATCACAAAAAAATCACGTTTTAATGTCTAAATCACACTAGTATGTGTAAGCACAGTGAAAATTTCAGGATGGAGATTTTAAAGCTAATGAAAAAAATTATTTAAGCACACACACGTGCTAAGCATGCAGATAAAAGGTACAGAAAAAACTTCTCAAGTGGGATTTACATATATTAACTTTGTAATTGTATGCACAACAGGCAGTTACACTAGTGTTAATAAAATAATAGTAATAATGATTTGTACTAGGTAATTGAAATTTATGAAGCAGTTTTGGTGTCTCTAATAAAGCTGTGATGTCTTCAAGTAGACCTAATGAATATGATAGAAGTGACTAGCACGAATAAACTTAATTAATGTTGTGTTTGTCAGACAAAGATAGTAAAATACTTTAAAAGGTGCCTGAATACTAGTATCATCATTATATAAATGGGAAACTGATGTAGGAATGTAAGTCACATTTTGGTTTCCTTTGCAACTTAAGTCAGAAACGGGATACTGCAGTCTTTCATCTAAACACCCTTTTCTCTTACTCAGTAAAATCTTGGCTATTATTTACAAATACTGTATAAAGTGCTGGTGTGTTTTGGCATTGCTTCCATGCCTGTGGCATGTTCCCCAAACCACTGTTGTGTTTAGCAGTTTGAATTCTTTTCTCATGTTTGCACCACTTTAACTGCAACTGTTTGTTACTATTGAGTTTAGGTGTGTATCTGTTACTCTGAAGAAGCAAGCCGATTGCTCCTGGATCAGGCTGTCACGGTCTGTGAAGAAAGAAAGAAATGAAATCTCTGAATGTGAGAATGTTTTTGTTTGAGCATGGCTTACTTTTTAAAGTACTGTTTCTGTGCTTAGGGTTTACATTAAGGTTACTTTTTTTATCTGATAGTTTTAATTCTGTATTCTTTCTTTTCTTCCGTACCATAGGATATATTTCCAAGGTGATAGCAAGTGCTTTTTCTCACCAGAAAATTCTGTGTAATTTGCTAATGAGGTAATAGCCATCCAGTTAGAATGGTCCTTGCTTTATGTGTTTTGTTGGGGTTTCACCTGGACAGAGAATTAAGACCTTTGTGCCAGGAAGGGTTCACTTTTCTTTATGTTCCTGTTTTATTGCAATGTCAGTCTCCTAAAGAAAGTATGTTTACTGCAGGATAGGATGAAACAGCATGGAATGGATTCTTTCAGCTCTCTCACTGATCACGTTACTTTTTCTTGCTTCAGAAAAGTACTGGATCGTAATGGTATGGATTGTTGGTGAGGAGTGATTTGGGGGGATGCAATTAGGAGGGACAGGGGAAAACTCCAGGAATAAGGTAGTAGAAGAAGTGGCAAGCAAGTCAAATTGCTCTTGAGATGTGGTGTTAGTAGTTTGGAGCATTACTGTCAGCAATGAGTAAGGACTGCAGGGGGCACGGAGATTATAAGTCAAGGTTGACACGTATTGGCAGAATTATGTGTCAGTATTTTGAGAACTAGGAATTGGTTTATGGAATTAGGTTCTCTGTTTCCCTCCTTTCCCACTCCTTCCTTGCCTCCAGCTGAGCTCCTAATGGAAAGGCTGGGGGGAGGGGAACAGGAAGCAGCAGAAGGATGTTTATTGCTGCTTGGTAGGAATGCAAATTAAGTAACTAATGATGTGCATTGAATAAATGGGTTTGAATTTCTTGTCTTACTTCTTACTGCAGACTGCTGCAAACAACCTGTCTCTGCCTTTCACTCACACATAAGCATGTGTAAATTTGACCTGTTCCTAGGAAAGTCTCACCAAACTGAGTCTCATTTTTGAGCATCTTCCCCTTCTACAGGAACCAGAAGTTTCTTGAATCAGGTGTGACGTGGCAAATCTCCACCAACACTTGTCACGTTTAGGACTACAATACAATGTGGGAGAGATGGGTCTGGTTGCCAAAGCTCTGGGAACCATTCCTTTTTTTTAAAGTAAGAAAGTGGGATTTGAAAGCCTATGAGAGCAGATGGAATGGTGGTGCTCCTCCACCACCCTTTTTATTTCTTGGTAAATTCTAAAATTTCTATGGGTGTAGGGCTTGCTGGTGTTCATCCACTCCAAATGGGCTCCTCACACAGGGAGTGACCTACAGTAAAGGTGCCAGAAAGTTTCACACATGCACTTTTTCCTTAAGCTGCGTTTCTGGAGGGAGTTTGAGCTGTCACGAAGGCATTGAAGTGGGAGTGTTCCACATCCTCCTTTAGCAGGAGGGAGTAAAACGAGGGGTTCAGTGGTATTCATTACTAGGCATGCTGTATTTGGCAAATGACAGAAAAAGGAAGCAAAGGGGTGATGGCCTTAGGTGAGATCAACTCTGATCTAGCCACTGGTGCTGAGGAGCCAAGAGAATAATTGGACTGGCACAAGCAGTAAAAATGAGTGAAGCTACATGTCATGCCAGTTGACCTTGGAATTTAACCTAGGACTTTGCCAATTTAACCTAGGAATGAGGAAGGAGTGGTTCAGTTCTTTCTGAAAACTGGAGGAGCCATCAAAGTCCCTTTCCATACAGTAAGAAATATAGGTCACTAGTCTGCATTGTAAGTGGACATAATGCTTGCTTCAGCTGCTTTAGGTTTAATGTAAGAAGGTGTTGTGACCCAATCCCAGAGTGTAGTCTCATGACTTGAGTTATCTCACACAGCCCTTTTAGAGCGTCAGGCTCAGATAGCTTTCTGATTGGTATCTGTTGCAGGTTCGCTCTTATCATATAGGATTCTGTTTTTTCTTGCTGAATAATCCAGCCTGTTTCCACCCTAACTTCACCAGCCAAGCTCAAGTCTTCCTTGCTCATGTACATAGGAAACTGGGACAGTATCTTAAGATTGGAAGCTGTCTGCTGAAAACTGCTTGGCTTCATTCAGTACAAAGACTTGCAAAATACAGTACAAAGCCTTGTCTGTGGCCTGCAATTTTTCTCTTCAGCAGTTAATAAAGAAGATGGGTGACTGCTTTAAGGGAGTGCTGCAAAAACATTTTGCTTGATTTTGTTGTTGTTGTTTTTAAATCCTTTCCCTCCACTTCCTTGTTTTATCTTCTTTCCATGCTTGTTTTGCCCCTATGCACAGGCTGACCCTGAGGGATTATCTGCTAGGGTGGTAAATTCAGCTCCTTCCCAAGCCACTCTCATAATCCTCACTGTCTCTGTGAGGATCACTCAAGCAGGAAGGTGTGAAGAAAATACTGCTGAGAAAGTGCGAAGAAGAGAGGACAGACTTGCAGTAACAAAGATGCTTTTCCTTTGGCACAAACAGTTATGATCTCTTCATGCTTGTTTAATTTCTTCATAAACATCCTGATCCCTGAACTGTATATTCTCTGGACAGTATGTCAACTTAATTATTTTTCACTGGATGGAAAAACTGTAATTCCACTAAATTAAAAATAGAGCTGCAAATGGGCTTGGTTTGATCTCTGTGGCGTCTGAGGCAGAAGAATGAGATTAATTCCCACAATTAGATGTTAATTGATGTCTGAGCATGTCTATTCCTAGAAACAGCAAGACCACATATAGTGTAACTAGCACCATTAAAACAGCATCGTCTACCCTCTGTGCTCAGCAAGCGCAGAACTAGAGGGGACACTCACACACACACACAGACACACACACTTACTAGGGACCCGCATCTAAATAGAGCAGTGGGGGATGCTGTGAAATGAGCAGAAGCTTGTGATGGGGAAGAGGGAGTGCAGCCTCTTTGAATGGTTACGATCTGGTGGTTAAATGCACAGCGTATTACGGAAGAACTGTAGTTTTGTTTGTTAAACATACATCGAATTTATTTTCATTTCATTGCTGGTCAAGTCTGCTTGAGATTCACATCATAAGCAACTACAAAAGTTTATTACAAACTGATGAAATACCTGATAAAGGGCGGGGGGGGGGGGGGAACCAAAAAAAAACAGAAATACATTTTATTTTTCTTTACTTTAGAGTCTCACAAGTCTAATTCTCAAGCCACTAAACAGGCCTTCCTCTTTCAAGCAGTCTTGGGGGGGGGGGAGGGGGGGGGAACCCAAACAAAAAACGCAGAAATTTTCTTTGGCCTTTGGAAAACCATATACTAACAGTTTTGATTAAATGGAATAAGAGGTCACTGAATTTGGTCTTTTACCTACTGTGTGTAACAGCTTTAGCTACATCCATTTCAATAATGAAATTCTGTTTCTGTGCTGCTTGTGCCTTATATATAAAGCACCATGCACTGTATATATTTCATTTTGTTTCCATTTTACAATGCAGTAAAAATCTTTTTCAACTAGAATAGATGCTAGCCTTGGATACTGAAGTGCTGAATAGAATAATAAATCCTGTGCATCACTACCTTGACTTTCATCCAAGAGTCTCAAAGAGCTTTATAAACATCAAGTAATCTTTCCAGCATGCCCATCACAACTGGAGAGTGTTATCACCGTTCTGCAGCTATTATTATTAGTTTGTATCATTGCATCTAAGAGCTCCAATAAGACTTGGAACTCTACTGTGTATATAACGAAAAGTTAAGCCCTGTCCCAAAAACCTTTGAACAATTATAGGAAAATAGGGATACAAGAGGCCAGAGGAACACCAGATAACAGTAGAAGGGGTGGGGGGAAAATTGCAACTTGAGAAGTGACCAGTGTTGGAACAGCATGGTCTGTTCAACCATTGTCATGTATCTTGTGGGCAGTGCAGTGAAGATGAGACCTCAAGAATTTTTTCAGTGGCTTTTTGGATTTTACTGTGTGACTGCTTCTATGTTTAAAGGGCAGGACAGGAAGGGTATGTCTGAGGCACACTTGGCTTGATGAGCGATTAAGTTTGCCTCAATATTAGGAGAAGAATTTGTAGAGTGGAGGTAACTGAACTGTGAAGGAGTAAAGACCATTGCTTTATGTGTGGTAGTAATGCAAATGGAACCAGTGGGCTGAGGAAAAGAGGGATACAGAGTGGCCAGCCCCCTGCCCTAACAGAGCTGTCAACAAACAGAATGTGGATAGTGGGTGTTATGACAGAGCTCACTGTACCTGCACCCTGTGATGATCTCAGTTTTGTATTCCTGTTTCCAGACATGCTTAGTGAGGAATTTTCAGCAGAAAAAGGGAAGTACTAAGACTGTACCACCATATGTAGAATATTGTATACAGCCTGGTCACCTGTGGTCAAACCAATTAAACTGCAGCAGGTGCGAAGAGAGCTCTTCTGATGATTCAACAACTGCAGAAGCAATTTTAGTAAGCAATGTCTGGCATGTTTAGGCTGTGCAGTGATTCTTGAAGTCTCCTGGTGTGTCACTCGGGCTTACCCTTTCATTCATTGTGTAGTCTAGTAAGTGGGGCACTGCTTTTGGGGGAAGGAAGAACTTGCTTCTGGGATTTCCTCCTAGCCCAGTGGCAGTTAACACCTGGGATAGTAGGGAGAGTGCTTAGCTCAGAGCACCCCCTTCACTGACAGGTAAGGAATTGCCGTAGGTCTCTGACCTCTACAGATGGGGGGGGGCGAGGAACATCTGAGCCATCCATGCTCTGCATGAGTTCTTTACTTGCTAAGCTGATAAATAAGTGGAATGTCTCTCATTTTACAGCTCCTCTACTGCAGAGTTAGACTGCAGAGCTAACTGGGGTTATATTTTCCAGCTTGGGTCTCTCAAGATGCAGAGTCTGAGAAGCATCTACAGTAGATGCTGTAGTTTACCTTGAGATCTGTTCTCTCACTTCTGAGATGCACATGCTCATGCCTAGCTCTTACAAAGGGCAAAGAATGCACCTCTGATTGCTCCCAGCTGTTGAGTACAGAAAACACCTGGAAGAACAGAGTGTTTCTGATTCCTGTGTGCAGCTTCTGTTGGACTAGACTTCTGCTTCTCTAGTTTCATCCTGTGACCCCACCTCTGTTTTTCTCATTTGTTTTCCGTTCACCTGGCTGTTCTTGGTAAAGCTGAAGCAGAATTTGGTTCATTGTCCAAGTCTAGACAGCAGTCTGCTTTTTGAGTAGATTGCCTCTACTGTTTAGCTCCTTTCAGCAGTGTAGACAGGCCCAGGTCGTTCCTGATGTAAGAGTACAGATGCACAGAAACCTGTAACATTGAAAGTACAACTGTCTGTAGACTATAAGCACCTGTGTTAAAAACAAAACAAAAGAAAACTCTCAGAGCTCTTGCACTGCTTCTGCCAACCAGACTGTTGGATCCCAGGTGTTTCTTAGGTAGGTGTCACGCAGCTTCTCCCATCCTCCACAGCACCCAGGACTCCCACAGTACATTAGGCTTCCTTTGTGCCAACACGGTAGCTGTGGCTGCTGCCACCACGCTCCCACAGCGCTGGTTACAGCTTGTTAGGTCAAGTTTGTTAGCATGGGCCCCTTTGCCATTCCACACCATTACTGCTGGCGAACCTTGCTGCTGAGGCCTGCCTCAGTGGCCTGCAGCCTGTGAGTTGGGCAGAACATATACCTGATGAAATCTTTGTGCAGGTCTAACTCTTCATGCTCTTCCTTAGCATCGTCAGTGGGCTTAGGTGGCTGCTGTGTCAGAGAGCTGGGGTTTGTGAATCCTGGTCTGTGATTCTCTGTGTGTATCGTATAAAATGGCTGTGCTTAAGAAATTCCTCTTGTGAAGTTTGTTTTCGCCCATGTTATCCCTGGCTTTAATCTAGAATCCCAAAGGCTTTGTGGTCTAGGGAGATGTCTTCCAACCCAAGGATGATGAACACAATGTAAACATGGGGCTGTGCCTTGAATGTAACAAGTCAGGCTGATTTAGAAACACTGGCTGTTGGTTCATTCTCATCCTGACTAGTAACCTTACAGAAAGCTATTGGATCTGGCTGGGACTTCCACAGGTAAAGGAAAAGAAGGGTGACACTGTGGGTGACTGCCCTTTAACATCGGCAAATGCTGTATTCCTTTCGCGTGTCTTGTTTGTCCACTCCAGCTCCTATCTCCCTGTTGGGTTACAATATCTGTGTCTCGTTCTGGTGCAGTGAGATTTCACAGCCATTTTAGTGCTAGTCTGTCGTAGTAATCAGTGCAATACCTTGCAGCTGTTGGTCTCTGAAGATGTCACTGGAGCTGAGAATCCAGCCAAGGCTGGAAAAAAGACACTGACTGCACAGATCACAGTAGTATTTTACTTGGCATGCTGGCAGACTGCCACAGGCTGTGATTCTGCTAACTTCTGTGAGGTAATGCAAGTTCAAGCTTGGTCAGTTCTTAGGTGGGAGAATGCTAAGGGAAAATGTTGTGCTGCAAGGAGTGTTGTTTTTTGATGGAGGAGATGGCATTCCTCTCTCTTCAAGGGCAGACAACACTTCAGTGTGATAACAGGGGATGTTGTCCTTCTGGAGGTACCATCATTTATGCATGACATGAAAATTGCATCTGGTTTATGCTGCAGTTGAAAACTTCCCAAGTTACTGAGGGTCTTATTCTCCATGGCCTGTTCAAATTTCCATGTAAACAACTTCAGTGCTGCCTCCCTAAATCTATATTCATATGATAACAAATGTTTGAGGTACTGTGTGTGAAGGACTATGTTTGCAAGAGGAGGAGAATGCGTGTGAAGTGTTCCTGAAGCGCTGGTGATAAATGGTAACTTAGTACAAGATTTTAGCTTAAAGCAGGTGGAAGTGGTTTTCCTTTGCATTTGCAGTGGGTTAAGGGCATACATGGCCTTGGCTACTGTTGCTCAATGGACAAGCTGTAATTTGCTGTACACCATGGTAACTCAATCACTTGCAGTTCTATTCTGGATGGAGACAGCAATCTCATTTGAACATGATTGGGTTTTTTCATGCCAAAGAAATGTGTAGTGTTGCTAGCGTGCTCAGAGGGATAGTGATTAATCTGTGTTTAATCCACGCATTTGATGATTTTTCTGTGTGAAAAGGGTTGGGCTTTGTTTACTTCAGTGTAGGAAACTCAGCAGAAGGAAAGTGCTCTTCGTATTCGAGGTTTTCTTTCTGTAAGAACAAATTCTTTGTGGTTGGGTCCTTTGCAAGTGAGGCTAGGTCGAGCAGTAAAATTTCAGTAGTGAAGTGAACATTTGGATTTTTCTAGTGTAAAGGATAATGAGATATACTGATGCCTCGTATCATCTCCAAAGGGCTTATCTCTGATGCTTGTGGCATTCTAAATGCCATGTGAAGCATTTCAGTTCTCCGATCTGGAATTGTTGGGCACCTAGGCTTTGTGTGGGATTCCTAATACTTCTTTGTTGCATTTAGACTGTGGTATGACTGTAGAGAATAATAGCAAATACTTCTGATGATATTTTAGCATTTTTGCTGCCTTTTAAAATCTAAGATGAAAAATAATGTAATCGGCCACCTATCTGTGCAGTACTTGCTGTCTCCTTCTTATATACAAGAGGAACTGCTTTTTTTCCTCTCACCACTAATTGTCTTGTTCTTCCCTTTATACTGCTGAAGGTAAGATGCTGCTATGCACTTGGAACAAGGAGGAAAAATGGCATATACAAGGTAGGACAGTTCAGCTACCACTGAGAAATATGTACTAGTTACACTGATTTCTCACCTGCGTCTAGAATGACAGAATTGCTTGAGAGACAGAGGGTGGGGGCCCAAGATGAACCGTCGTAACCTATCTTGCCTTTGAATGGGAAACCTTCTGGGTAATTGTTTTACCTGCTGGGTGCCTGTTTTACAAAGTCAGTGAAACGATTCCAAAAGAGAGAAAAGAGCCTAGCCAAAATACACCATCTCAGATGTCCTATTTGGGTGGTGGGGAGTTGAGAGAGAGAGAGGGGTGCTGCAGAACTGTAATTAACAAAAAAATTATTTTTGCTATTCAAAAGGCACTTCTTACAGTTTCATCTGCTGGGTTCAGCATCTGACATTGATCGGCTTGTGCAGTTTGACTCTGTTTCTGGTATTCTGATCTCAGTGGAAATGTATTGGAGAAAACAGAAATGGAACAAATTAGGCACCAAAGCCATCCCCATGCTAACTAATTGGATATATCTATAAACATCGAACAACCCCACAATTGCTGTTGAAGCTATTACATCAAACAGTCATGACAATTCTCAAAGCTTGTAGATATGAAACATGTTGGCAGCTGGGAAAGGAAGCTGTAAAAAGGGAGAGCTTTTTAAAAACATTTTGATTACAGATTCACACATCTCATTTAAAAACAAAACAAAAAAATAGAGCTGTTACACAAACCATCTCCCTCTGATTCCTGCACAGCTTAGTAAACACGTACCATTTACATTCTACCATAAAGAGAAGCCATTCAGAATGAGCTGAGCCACTGCACAGGTTTTAAGGCCATCTGGCACACAGTGCTCAACTGTCCATCAGTTGAGACCCAATGCTACCTCTGGGCTCATGGAGACCTGCTGTTATCTCAGTTTCTCTATTACTGTCATTTGTTGACATCAAGAAATTGAGGTTATGGAAGATGTTATTTATGTGACTAAAACAAATGCTACCTTAATGGCAGCTGCCTTCTGTTCAGTTTCTTCTTTGTAAAGGGAAGAAGACTATTGTTTTTGCAGCTCTTCATGGCTTATTTTTAAGTTGTGCATCAAACTGGACAACAAAAATCAAGGTTTAACACTCTGAATTAAATTTAGCTAGCTCATTGTTCCCAGGTCTTCTGTTCATTCTTGGCTGCAGGAAATTCATTATCTTGGGTGTACTGTAGTAATGAAGATTTCGGGCATGTCAGTTGAGCTGTGCAAGGACAGTTATTGTTTTTTGTTTTTTAGTATATGCAAACGGCACCAGATGGATGGCTTGTGCAGCAAAGGGTATAGCTGCTTGGTTTGTTCAGTTTGTTTTGAGTGCTGTGTGTTGTAGCAGAGTAGCAGTGAGAAGGAGCTGCCCATTTATCTTGTAGTTGCTGCACTCAGGTGAAATACTGTGGAAGTATTTGCACCTTCTCTCAGAAAAAAAATAGCCATTCTTCTCAGTTAGGAAAACCTTCTAGAGGGAAAGAAGAGCAGCAACATGGGTAGGGAAACTCCAGCAGAAGAGACAGAGTCCCCCTTTCCACGAGGACAGAGTGATGAGGAAAGGAGGATTTGCTTTGAAACTCTTTTATTGACTACCTTACCAAGCACATCTCAGTTTTTTATCTATTTGAAGAGAGGGCTTATTTTAGAGCCTAATAAACTAGAACATATACTAGTTTAGAGATTGGGAGCTTTTTGGTGTACTTTGATGTGCTCATTTGAAAGAAAAGGTGGGGAGTAATTCCACATGAATACTCTAGCTGATTCAGGGTCCTGTCACAGCCTATTTTTCTTCTCTCCTTTTACGTTAATTGGATAAATGGAAAATAATGAAGAGGGGTCATAGAACAGGCTACCTGGATCAATAAAAATGTCAGTTTGGCTGCATCAATGTAATAGGCAGAGCTAATGTCATTTGGCTAAATAAATGGGTGTGTTTTGTGCAGCATCGTGGTTTTCCAGAGTGCTTTAAAAGCAAAGATGATGATGGAGCTCAGCAGCTGCAGGCTAGTGTGGCCTGGTGATCTTAGAGCAGAAGAGACCTTGCCCAGTTTCCAGCAGGAAATGGTCTTTATGCCAAAGCATCGGCTATACTGAGGTCAGAGAGTGGGCCATGAGGCTCAGTAGGGCAAGGTTGGGCACAGTTTAGCTGCCAAAATGGCAATTCTGCCACATATAAGAAATAATGCAAGTTTTTACTGAAGTCTGGTCAGTGTTGCTATCCTTCTTGCATGGTGGTAGTGTGTGGTTATTGAGGTGTTGAGCACTGTATGGCTAGCAAATTTGCAGTCAGGAGATCTCAGCACTGGACTTGGCCGAGACCTACAGGTTTAGATTGGTGGCAAGGATTCAACCAGACTTACTGTAGACAAGTACAGCCCTAACACTCTTGGCCAGGTTTGCAAGCTAGCTTGATCAATGCCTTTGCAAGCCAAGCAATACACACTGAGCAGTACTCCAGTGAAGTACAGAATCGCTTTTGCTTCTGCGTGGAGTGGAAGGATGATCAGTGCAACCGCACCTACGCAGTTGTTTGTTGTGCCCTTAGGATGGCAGCTTCTCTCCTGGCATCAGATCCTCTTGTTGCTATGAAGAAGTGTTTCTTCTTTTGCTCACTTTATTTCCCACAGCACTTAAATAGAATTACTTATACTGAAGCATTATAACACAGTTGCATAATTCTATGCATTTAATTTCTGTCTACAGAATTGTTATTAGCAATATCAAACTAAAACTTTTTTTGAAGAGTGACATTGTCTGCAGTCTTTACTGCCTAAAGAGATGGTAGCAAACTCATTTTCACGGCACTTAGTATTTGTTGGGTTTTTTCGAAGTTTTCACTATTAGCCCAGAAATTTACAGAAGCCTTGTGCAATTTCTCTGATGTAGCAGCATTCTCAGAGAGGTTTTCTTTAAATACCAGTGGAAGGGGAAGGAATCTTAATGGTCAAACTGAAGGAGCTGCTAGTTTATCTAGGAACAAGTTTCATTTCAGCCAGATACCAGAAGTCTTCATAGTTACTTGATACATCTCTTACTTCTCAGCTTTACTTCTCAGCTGCTAAATGCTGCAGTTCAATAACTTTTGTCCATTGATCATTAGATAAATATAGATGTGAAACTGGAGTGCTACCAAAGACCTGATCTATGGAAGAGGTAGCCATGTGAGATGGGGGAGAATTTCTACTTTCAAGGCTGCTAAAACTTAAATGAAAGGAAAGTCCTTTAAACCCTGACCTTCAGCTTCTGGGTTTATTTTGTTCACGTTCTCCTTCAGGAGCCACGTGCTGGCTTTATTTATACTTAGTAAAATAAATAAGTGTGTGGCCCTTTGTCCTATACACAGGCAGCTTTTTTTCTGGTAGAAAAAGTTCTTTATGCTATTCTGAAATTAGTACTGACAGACAGCCTCTTAATAGTCTGTATGTAACACTTTTTTACAAGTATTTCTGTACTTTACAAACATGATTGCATGCTTTGATCCCTTTCCCAAAGGGCAAATACCTCGGGAGGAAACAGCCACATTTGCAACATCGCAAGCAAAATCAAACACCCTCTTGGCGCAAGAAAGAGAATAGTACTCCAGTTAATCTTAGGAAACTTAAATGGCTTGTAAGAAGAAGTCAGTCTAGTGTAGAGCCCAGTCATCCTGGCTAGTGACCTGTCCTTTCAATAGTATCATCTCCCACGTCTATTCGTTTTTCATTTCTTGTGAAAATCAAATGCTGAGCCAAAGCATTAGTTCAGCACGGAGTCAGATGTTATGTCATATCTTGGCATTGTGCAGTCACTGATGCAGGGCTCATCTTGAGCAAACAGAGAATGAAACTGTGGCAGAGAGATCTACTGTTTCTGTTCTGAGGAACAGTTTGGTCTTGTGGCACCCACAGGTTGGGTCAGTAAATAAAACTAGCTTCTGCAAGAAGCTCTGTGTCCAAGATGATAAAATGGGCACTGTCAGTTCATTAAATGAACTGCTAGATTCTGCTTACAGCCTGGCTACCAAGAGAGGCTGGTTAGTGCTAATCCTAAAAAACAGCCAAGCAATTGCCCTTGTTGCACGCCAGGTGGACTTTCCACCCAAGTCTTGCATCCCCCTCCACCCCCACCAAACTTCCCAGTACCATCAAATACCAAGCCACCACTGGAACTTTGGACAAGAGTTGGTGTAATGTAGGAAGGAAGCTTGTGTGGAGCGTGTGTGTACCTTCGCTGATCTTTGCTTGCCAACTGTTCAGGACCTGGAACAAGACTTGGAGGATGGAGAGAGAGAAGGTTTCATCATGGACTTCAGCAGTCCAAGGTGGTAGGGGGAGTTCTACTCTTTTTCCTTCTCTTCTAGAGCTTTTGATCTGTCATTATTTGCCACAGTGTTGATCTGCCACTTGTCTGAGGAGAGAAAGTTGGGTGGATGTTATTGCAGAGGAGGTCTTTCTTAAGCCCTTTCCTACTGCTGGACGAGAGGGTCTGCAGAGTACAGGCAGATCGTGGCCAAGTGGTGTAGGGGCAGAGCATGAAACTAATACAGGAGATGCCTCACTAGCTCCAGCGCTGCACAAACACTGTACTGTCAGTATCTTACACATCACTATCCTTTTCT
Source organism: Phoebastria nigripes (assembly GCA_035582835.1). Classification (NCBI taxonomy): domain Eukaryota; kingdom Metazoa; phylum Chordata; class Aves; order Procellariiformes; family Diomedeidae; genus Phoebastria; species Phoebastria nigripes. The sequence continues at coordinate 3,332,233 of JAYKAV010002921.1, read as the reverse complement.
CCTGCCTGTCTACCACAGAAGGCGCAGGAAATTTCACAGTGACTTCTCTCCACAGTAGCAGGGTTTTGTACTCTTTTCTCTGTAGAGGGGTTGGCGCAAAGGTCTCAGCCTGGCCCGGTGACTCTGAAATTCTTGATATTGCCTATGACTTTGGAGTGATGAGGAACTTGTGTGCCAATCACATTGGGGATGACATTTCTTTTACTAGTTTGGCATAGTCAGTATGGACAAATACACAAATAGAGCTTGATTCTTGTACATGGGTGGGTTTGGACTGTAAGTCTGTATCAGGGGTGGCTACCACATTCAATTAAATTCAGGGTAAGTAAGTGGATACTTTAGAGCCCAGTATTACTTCTCTGTCCTTGCCAAATTACATGAACAAATTGCTGAACTACCTGCAGGTGAAGGTTGCATAGTCTGTCATCTCTGATCAAGTAATGCCTGTGTGTGTGAGACTATCTATCTTGTGAGTGTCCTAGGCCTGTTGCAACTCAAGGAATGCGACCAGGTTCCATATCCTCGAGAAGGAAAAATTTTTTTATTTTG
>JAYKAV010002921.1:3280595-3331674 GCA_035582835.1 Phoebastria nigripes | reverse complement strand
TTTTTTTTCTTTCAGTGTTTGACCGAGTCTTAGTTTGCTCGGTGCCTCACCAATACAAAAGAAGTTGTTACACTTTCTCTATGATGAGGCCTACATACCACTAGAGAGGTAATACAAAAGACTGCTTAGAACAGCATCATGTAAACCCTTTATCTGTTGCAAACCTTTGAAGTTCAGCGGCCTTTATTGACTGTAAGAGTTGGCATGCAATGCTTGTACTTTCATTTGCCTGGTTGTGCTGGCACAGATAGGGCTCCAGTAGTCATGGGTAGCAGATTGAGTAATTTGTATGCAACAGAAGCATGGCATGAAGAATGTGCTTCTGGCTGAAGTGAGCAAGTCTTTTTATCATTGGGGGTTTTTTTAAACTGAAGACTATTTACCTAGCAGCTCTGAATTAACATGCTGATGAATTCTGTGCAGGAAGAGTTTACACAGGTTCCTTGGAAGAATTTACTACTTTAGATTTCTCTGTTTTTCTGTATTTAGGGGATCAACCCGTTAGCCATATGCTCTAAAATAAAGGATAAAAATTAGCCATTCTAAGACTTAATGCTTTCATTCCTCTCATATGCTTTGGAGTAGCAGTTATCTAGTAATGGAATTACACAATAGCCACAAACTGTAGTTCACAGTTAAGCTCTCTCAAACAGAAAATTACACCAAGAAATCCATAAACAGTAAGAACAGCAAGGGTCAGACTGTCTTACCATGAAGAATGATATGGTGCGGGAAGCCTATTGCCTTTTGTTCTTTCTGCTGTTAATGCCCCAATCTCAGCTCCCATGGTGCTTTCTGAGAAGTCAGAAATGTAATGATGTTGTATTTGAAACACATTTCAGTATTAGAACTCTATTTTGGTACATTTTACACAAAACTCTGTAATCCTTACGGTAGATATTTAGCTCTGTCTGATATGTTTTATCTTCAGACTGCGCTCAAAATAATAGATCCTCCTTGCCCTTACTCTAGAAAGATGCTGAATGTTGGCTAAGGAAAACTGATCCATGTTGATGTTAAGTGACTGAATCAGGGCTGGTGTGAAACTAATGGTTAAAGACTGCATTAATCTTTCTGGCTTGCTGGATGTATGCAAATTGCATAGGGCCTAACACCTGTTTCAGTTCCTGTGAAGTGATTTAAGGTCCATAGGCTATTGAATTTCCTTCCCTACCTTTCCGCTATATCAGCCAAAGGCTGATAAAAGAAAGCCACCCCAGAAAGCACAATTCAATCACGGATCAGCACTGTCTTGTTTAATACATTATATCTCTTTATAAACAATTTTATTGTTTCACACAACAAACGTGGTTAGAAAGAGCAGGTACAATACACAACTTGATTGCCTTCATGGACTCATGGATGATAGGTTCTATGAATCCTGAGATCTTTCAGGCCTTGCGGTAATGGTGCAGAGCAGCTGCCGAGCCAGTGGACAACTTGCACATGCATGCAGCTGGGGCAGCATAATTGGCTTTACCTTTATTATCCAGACTGAGAACAGCAAAGGCAAGGAACTGGATCTGATTTACGTAAGAAGTTTGACTGGGGTCTACCTGACCCATGGTTTCTATGTCAATCAAATCTGCCTGTTTCAGTAGTTGTGACAGTTAAGAATTGTCTTCATGAAGCTTTATGTAAAGAAACCAAACCAATCCATAGTATCAACCACATGCTAATAATTTTAAATCAATCAGTGTGATTGATAAACAATTAGCATTACTTGGCAAATGAACGATAGCTTTATATTTTATCCACAGAATAACAACACTGGGTTAACAATAGAAAGAAAGAATTAAAGGCAGAACAAACACAAAATTTTTTATTCTTGGTCTGTATGGGCATTCAGTACCTGTAGAGGTACTATTAAACACTGCTTGCATCTCTCTAGTGGCTGTAGTATCAAGCTAGCCTTAAGGTTCCTTGTATTGAGAAAGTCCACAAAGAGAGTTAAGAGCAATGAAGAAGGGGTTCAAATCAGAAGTACAACTCAGCCTCAATGTTATTTGCTGCAGTGTATTAAAACAGCTCTAGGAATTTCATATACTAAACAGCAGCAGTCATTTAACACTTAAAAATAACATTTTCATTACAGACTGAAACAGCTACTGGCAATACAAGCATCAATACCTTTAGATGTGATCATCTCTACTGTTATGTTGTCTTCACATAGACTCTGTCTTTGAACATGACAATTTGGGGGGCAGGCAGTGTAGTTGATGAGGGAGAATTTGCAAAAGGGATGATGGAGAAAGCCTATGGAAATTACAGCAGAGAAGCCAGGGAGTAGAGAAATGGTGGCCTGCATGGCAGCTAGAACAGAGGCTGACAGAGGTATCAGATAGTAAGTTTCAAATAGCACATATTTCCCTGCTCCCACTAATTTAGCAGGAGTTGCTGCCTCAAGCAGAGACAAAGTATTGCTATTAAGGTAGCAGCTGGAATATGGTCAGCAGCACCTAGCTGATCCTACACCTACACGCACGCATGCATACACACCCTTCACCCACCCCTTCACAGAGTTCCATGCCCCTAGGAATAGCATGAGACACACTATTGAAAAATACCTGTAACCCAACTGTTAGCATTCACTCAAATTTCTCAGCTGTTGGGGGGAGTATTTTTAATGGAGTTGCAAATGAGAATAATGATGCTTCCAGGACTAAGTCTATAGTAGTTGATAATGATTAAACTACAGCTACTATTAAACAGGCAAATTGAGATATTGGGACACGCTACATTTCCCCAGAAGACAAGCCAGACAAGGACTGATTATATGTATGTGGGTGTGCAGAAAGTGAAACCTGTTTTTAGCCCAGAAGCGTAATTCTGCTTCAGCCATTTGATGTCCCAGGAGATTTGTGTATGTGTCCATGTATGGAAAGATCCATTTAGATCTATTATTTTTCACAAGACCTGAGACCAAACAGTCAAAAACAAAAAGAGAAAACAAGGGGTGTGCAGTGTGACTTGAAGATAGCTATAGAATTTGTAACTAACTGCTGCTTACCTGATTAGTATTTTAATCTATATAAACATGGTGGGTAATGAAGGGGAAAGTCTGCATGCAGACAGAATAAATGTAAGACCTCTGGCTGCTGTGCACGTGACAAGACTATCCAAAGGAGCAGGATTCACGCAAAGCTGATAGTGGTGGATCAGTTAAAACATTTTTAGCTAGCCACCATTTTAAAACTCTAGTGTAGACAAGAACAGTTGTGCTCGCCAACAGTGGTTAACTTAAATTTTAACTTATTCGTGGAGCTCATCATTCATCATCTTCCTCATGCTGCTGCCAAATGTAGTATGTTAAAAGACGTCTCCAGAAACTAGTCTAGCGAAAGCTTTCAGGAATCTAAAGCAAATGTAGTATACTTTAAATGCTACAGAAGAAAAAAAAAAAAAGGACAAACTATTGCTAGAATGAAGAATGGACTCTGAATTTAGCTTATCTAGCAGAGGGCTCAGATTCTCTTCTCCCTCCTTTGAGTCTTGCGTTTATTTGCTCCTTTGAAAAGTAGAGAGATGAGACTAAGCATTTCAGGAGTTAACAATGAACCTTTCATTTAGCTTTCTTAATGTAGAAGTGCTGATCATGCAGGACTTCCTTTCAAAAGAGAATACAATGCCATGCCCTTTTTTTTTTTTTTTTTTTTAAGGATTGCTACTTTGCTTCAAAGAGACCMTRAACAATTTAAGAGGAGAAAAAAAAAAAACGCACCATTTTCAAGTGTTCTGAGAACCCTAAAGAGAGCTCCTTCTGGTGTTGCATCTCTGGTACAGCAGATGACTTCAACACTTTGCTTTCAGAGATGTCAACTTTTTTTTAAAAACCCTGAAGTGTTTAGAACTCTAGTTAGAATGTGGTTTCCCATCCTCCCTGAGCACGCTTGGTAGAGGGAAGGAAAGGGTCTTCTGCAACTCAGAAAAGAATAAAAGGGACTAAGCAACGAGGAAATAGTGGCTGCCATCTTCTGTCCTTCGGTGTGAAGGGAGAGCCAACAAACAAGAGTAGGTCTCTGTAATTTTATTCTCAGTACTTACACAGTCACTGCACCGTGCTACAAGTTATTAACTCACAGCATCCTATTGCATGTTATTAGCTTTGCACAAACCTAGCAGAAAGGAACATTCTGCTTATGGTTAAACCATTGCCATCAACACTTGCTACTATCTGAAGAACAAACCGCAGTCATCATCTTTAAAAGCTATATATAATCTTTTCCTAATGCTTCAGATGCATGTATTGAATTTGAAATAGTTTACAGTTAGTCTTATAAAGTTCTGCTTGTTTTTCTTCCAAAGAAAATAGCAGCATATTGCAAAATAGGAAGGTCCTGTAGCAAAATATGTAATTATTACTAAATAATCCATCAAAAATGTTTTCTAACTATGACAGTCCTGTTTCATTTCTTTGCATATAATATATGTTGCAGAATTGACTCAGACAAACTCTACACAGGTATATTCACAAAGATAAAGCAAAACAGTCTTCTGTAGTACCAAGGCAAGAAAGTTGGTGCTGTTTGGCAAGTATTTGCCTCTTTACCATTTTATGATCTGAGCTGACTGGAAGAGGAAGGTGGATGTGATCCCTAAGCACTTGTCAATTTGCATCCTCTGCCTCCTGCTTTCACGCCTTCCTTCCTCCTGACTCAACTTCAGACTGGAAGATGAGGCATGCAGAGTTTATGGGAAGATGTGTATGAACAGTATCACAGAATTGAAGTTCAAAAAACCCATAGCCTAACATCCAGAACAAGTAAATCGTCTGCATTAAGTTTCATTTCTTCTTTATTGAAGAAATAGCCTATCACTGTAGTAAAACACACAAGGAGCTTATCACTTCTATAGACCGTCCATATTTTAATCTGCTTGAACAAAGTTGATGCTTTTTTTTCCTGTAGTGAGTACTGAAAAGCCAAAAAGAACAATATTCAAGCAGAACTACTTTCAAATGCCCAGCTGCACATGCTGACTGCCTCAACAAAAAGGAAAAATGAATGAAGACTAGGAAGAGAAAGAAAAATATGTCATTCTCACTGATGTCTTTGAGAACTGTTATTTAAGAGTGGCTCTTACCAGCAGCATTAAAGTGTGTTCTCCTGGAAAAGCTGCAGATAGTGAGAGATAAAGCCCACTATTGCTCAAGTTCACCATGTAAAATGTGCACTGTGAATACTTTTGAACTGTTTAATCTTATGCACTGTTTTTCCAGTGTGGTCCTTTGTGTAGCAAAGTACGTACAGACACAGTCTCAGCTAAGCATAAGATTATGAACTGGTTACACTAGAACTGTATCGTTATACAGCAGCTCCTGCCACATCAGCTTTTGTGTTGAACCACAGCTTACTACTGCTTATATTATTTTTGTTTTGTGTGCAGAATTCTAATCAGGTATTTGAGTGATGAAATAAACATCTGGTGCCAATAAATACAGTTCATTTTAAGTAGTGTTGTCTTAAATGTTGCCATTTGTTTTCTAGGTATAAAAGTTCCCAGGAGCATGCAAAATTACTTCCAGCGTGAATTGGCTACAATCTCATTGTGACATTAAGGGATTACTTCAATTAGACCTTCTCTTTGCTGTTCCACTGGTGACAATTTCAGTAACTACACTACAACAAAAAGAATGTTAATTCATTTGTCTGGGCACTTAACTGTGTACACATCAACTGTGAGCATAGGTGCTGTCAATTATTCCACTGATGCATTTCTTGGAAACTATTATAAAACCTATATTTTTATGACACCCTTAGTATCAGTTTTCTTCTCTGGCGAGTCTTTGTACTGAAATAGTCATTGTAAGATTAAAAAAAGTGCTTTTATCCCTTAGAGATTTATATCTAAGTTGTAGCATAGTCACAGAAGGAACTGCTATGATTGTAGAATGAACTGAACACCACAACGAGTACAAAGTTAAATATAAACAGGACATTGTGTTCAAGAGGCCAGGGGATTGCAATTTGTTCAAAAGAAGGAAGTAAGGCAAAATTCAAGTTTTGAACGTATTTATCACCTTCCATGGAGTAGACAAAAGCAATTAATATTACTTTTGGACTGCTACAATTGCACCAGGACTCTTTGCAGGGTGTTGCCTGTGCACTACTGAAGAGTAGTTCATATTCTCAAGTACCTCATTTTACAGTTACATTGCTTCTCATTCAAGACACTAAACTGCTTCAAAACAGAAACCAGTGCAATTAAGGACAGGCTCCGGCATAGCAACCTTCATGGGCAATTCTTATTTTTCCTTGAAGCCTTGGCTTGCACCCAGCTATAGGTTTGAAACTTAATGAAAAGGCAGAGCTGTTTTACGTAACTTACCTTTACTATAACATAGCCATCTTGTTCAAGAATCACGCACAGTTTTATAATTGAAAGTACCATACTAATTTGAGGAAAAAATGAGTGTACGTGTCCCATGAATCAGGCACAATTTCAATTCCAAATAATTTTCAAAATTGTTTTTAAATAATCACCTTGATATTCTCGCTCCCTCTAATACAGCCCATTGTTTTTTAATTAGCCTTGTGTTTCTAGCATCTAAATGATTAAGAAACAATAGTTATTCCTCTACTTATCCATTATGAATACAGCCCATTATGATTTGGAATACAGTTACTCTAGGTGCAGAAGTTGTCAAAATAAATGAAAGAACATTTAAGACATTTTAAAACTTTGATGCTAATGATATAGTGCACAGTATGCATTTGACTTAAGAGTATGAACCACCTGTTCATTTGATTACTGTATTTAACCTCAAAATTAAATTGACCAATACTCAGGCTACAGTATTTAGCCAGATTTGCTTACAAAATAAATCACTAAACTTGAACCCAGCAGAAATACTATCCTCCCCTTCCAAACTGGCAGAAAATACTGTCCACCTTCCACCAATTGTAAATTCAGCTTGAAGTTACCGACCTAACGTTGGTATTTTCCCCATTCATATTTCTTACATGAACTTGCAGCAGAAATGGTGCAAAATAGCAAGACCTGTTGGAATAGGCAGAAAGGAATTCAAACTTTAATCTGATTGGTTTAATTTTTTTTAGCAGGAGGAAAAAGAATAAAGTTACAAGATTCTTTTAATATTTTCACAATGTTAAACTAAAACTGAGCTCTAGGCTACATGTGTAAGTAAATCTAGAACACAAAAGGGTTAAATAAGATCTTCTTTTAAGATACAAGAACTTAAGCTTTCTTTACGTTTAACAAACTTCACAGAACAGATACTGCAAAGGAACAACCCCCTCCCCAACTTTTTTGTTTAAAGTGAACATTGTCCATAATTCACATGAACTTTAAGTAGTGTTCTCTCAAGAGCCACCTTGAAACCATCTGTGCACTTGTAACGAGATTAAAGAGAATATTAAGGAGGAACAAAATAGCATCTTCAGTATTAATGCAGAAAAGTCTTGTGTATCAATCAGAATGCCCATCAAATGCTATGACAGGATTTTGTAGGAAAAGAAAGTGCGTATCACAGCAGCCGCCAAAATCCATGTTTTTTTAAACTCCTCACGGCAAATGCAAATAATATCCTTGGACAGTCCCTCTCACCAGGATCACTTCCTGAAAATGCAGCACATTACAGAAGATTTTGCTGCTGGTTTCATATTCTTGAATAATAACAATAATAAAAAAAACAGCTTGCATTTTGGATAGCTTGCATTTTATAATGATGGGACACTTCTGATTTGCTTCATGGTTAATTAACGCTAATACAGTCAGATGCTGAGTGTGTGTGTAGAGAGACATATGTATACTCTTCTTTTTTTTTTTTTTTTTTTTTTTTTTTTTTTTTTTTTTTTTTTTTTTTTTTTTTTTTTTTTTTTTTTAAATTAGTTGTCTCCTTGTTAAATGCTCCTAGCTGGCTACCAAAGTAACAACATAATTTGGCCTATAAGGAGTTAGTTACCTGTAACAAGTAGAATGGAGGATAACTCACACAAGCTTATTCCCAAAACGCTGGGGTTTTTCAAGTGACACGTTACTTCACCCCTCTGATGTTTTGTATCTGCCCAGTATTTGAAGATGAGACAAAATCTTTCCCTCCCTCAGGTCTTCTTACAAATTTAGCTGATTGTTAATACCTTACTAATAGACTGAGAAGTTAAATTCACTCAGGATTAAGCTGGGCCACATCGGTACAAATCCTTTTTACCTGCATAAACCCTGTGTGCAGCAGGAGACATGCCGATTATTATGTTTGCTTTTTTGTTTCCAAACTGACAAGACTGGTGCAATTCAGTTCAGCTCAGCTCAATGTGACATACTGTAATACAGAACCATAGCTCTAAACAGATCCAAAACATTCTACTCCATGTAATGCTTTTCACATTCACTTGCTATACTTGCTTTGCAATAGATGCGGGCAGAGATTTTCATGAGAGCATTCAGCTGCATAGAAACAGGGCTGATAGAGCCCATTTGATTATCTCATTGACACTCTGGAAGTGAGGAACACAAAGTCAATCTGATAAAGGGTGTTTTTACCGGTTGTTCCCCAATACCGTTACTGAATTCCGTTTGCTACAAAATGTCCTTTTTTTCCCCCAATATATAAGTCTAGCTACAGAAAGTCAGTCTGTAGAATCCAGCCATGGCTACTGTGCTGTGAATTAGCCTTATTTGATCAATTATCAGATACCTGCACTTAGCAAAAGGCAAACAAGAGCCAATCAGGTTTCAGCCGGTGGGAATGGCTGCACTGCTCAAGGTATGTGGAATCTGTTCACACAACTCATAGAATCTCTGTGGATGCCATGTAAAAAGTATGCACCGTTTACTGCTCTGGGATGGAGTTGGCTTTAAAGTGAGATCATAATTTAACTGAGAAGAAAGGAAAACAAAACAAAACAAAACAAAACAAAACCAAACCCTGATAGGTTCTTTATAGTAAGATAGATATAAAAATTTTTCATAAGAATCTCTGTCCCCCTTTCTTTTTGGCTTCCTGGGAAGAACCAGAAAGATGTTCCTACCCAAACAGAATCCCTGATGCTGGTGACACTGCCTAACTCAAAAGCCACACGCGATGAAGGCACGAGTGACCAGTCAGGTCTTCTGGGCTTAAGCAGCTGCAGTTGCTGCTCTTAGTAGTTTTTCACCTCCTCAGGATTCACTAGCAGTGAAGAGGTGAAAGGCTGCACATTAAACAGTTTGTCCAAAAGCCATGTGCATAGCAAACTTTTACACCAGCTTCTATACGACTATTTGTTTTAACTCTGCAGCTGGAATGTTTCCAGCGTAAGGCTTTGAGAGTGACTCCAGCAATAACAGAAGCCTTTGGATTTTTCTTGTTTTGTTTAAATCCACTAGCCATGCTCAAAAATAATATTTCTTCATGTTTTATTTTTATACGGTGGCTAGCAGGCACCTTAGTAACCAGCCAGAAATCAATTTCAACCACCATCAACCCCTAAACTACAGTACCAGGACGGTTGGCTAAAGAAAGGAAACTGATTGGCTGTAGTCTGAAACTTGCCTAGTACAAGGTGTCTGGCTGACTTTGTCCTAAATAAGGCTAACATTAGTGAACTAAGAGAACAGCATTTGGTTGCAGTCTTGCACTCAGGAACATCCTTCGCCAATGCGTTGGCAAGATCTCCCTACTTTCCGATCCAGTTTCACCATTTTCATAATGGCTTCCTCACGCCCACGTCCCATGTGGTCAAATGTGCAGTCATGTTGTTCAGGCAGGCGATGTAACATACAGAACACATAACCTACCATGGAAAGGGAGAAGAAAAAAAAAAAAAAAAAAAANAAAAAAAAAAAAAAAAAAATACAGTTAGGGACTTGGTTAAAGTGGCAGAATCTTACCTGAGTCAGAAGTGAAGGATCAGCTACTGGGGGATTACTCAGTTCTCAAAAATTAATGCCAGCTTTAAGTTTTTACTTATCTTCCTTACAGGGTATTAATAAATATCTGATTATTTACTGCATTTTCTTGAATATTTATCAACACAGTATCAAAGCTCAAGTCATATTAGGTTTGGGGGTTTTTTTGCTATACTCTCATCTTATAGAGGAAGCCCCCAAAATCGTCTAAACTAGGTATGCCCAGATAGTAACAAAGCTAGTTGGTTTCTTTTTTTTAAAAAAAAAAAAAAAAGCTGATCACCTTCACTGAAATCTTTTCTACTTTATGTGGAGTTGGTTGTCATTCTGAAATTCGTGCCTATGGTACTTCAGATTTAGCTCCCAAGCAGGCATTCAGGTCAGAACTGTTAAATCTAAGCACCTTGCTTCCTCCTTACTGCCAGCACCTCAAGGTGGCAGCGACTGTGGGAGAGTTCACTGCTCCACTACTATTCCAGTTTTCAGAAGCTTCTCTTCATGAACTGTTCTGACACTAAGCAGGGAGGGTGAACAGGCATTTGACATAGGGACATGTCACACCACATCATCTTGTACTGTAGCTGAAAAGATGTAGGTTATTGTCTCTTTGTCTAAATCTAGTCAATGTTACTCAGTTTTCCAGGGAGTATGTGATTCAGAAACACATGGCAACACTTTTTCCTACTGGTGAGGAGGGCATCTTCAGTAGCCACCTCTTTCTAGCCTACAAAGAAAATCAGCTTTTTTCTTATTTGGCCCTAACACTTTATAACAGTAAAGAAATTGCCTCAAATTTCCTACCTCTAAAATGAATGTTACCTAGCGATAAGTAGTATTAAATTATATAGTAGGAAAAAGAGTCACACAGTTACAGGGTTCATGTAGTCCACCGTATATGAAACGAAGTATGATATCGCCTATGCTGCAATATTTTTCCTGCCTGATGGTGCAAAGAGCATCACTCTGCCTCTCACTGAATGCTTTACATTACTGCTGCTCCTTGAATGCTCAAAAAATATTAAAACCACAAAGTGATGATGTTTGAGAGATGGAAAAAGATAAAAATGAGTGAATGATTGCAAGAGTGTGTTTGTGCATATATATACACACACACACATATATATATAAAATGTGTGTAAAGTATTTGAAGCTCCTAGACTATAAAACATCAATTGTAGGAGAGAACAACAGGCTACCTTTATGTTAGTGTGATTGTTAAGAAAACAGAAAGGGAAAAAGTATAAAACATGGAATTAAAAAAAAAAAAAAAAAAAAAAAAAAGTGAAGAAAAATTGATTTATCTTTGCTCTTTGTTTCAATAGCACCAGCTATGAAAAGACATGTCTATTACCCGTGGCTGGCTTTGAAACCCAGTTCTAGGAACAAAGCAAAAAAGACAAGTTTTCTGTATTGGTATATGTGATTCAGAAATATGGATGGAAAGATGCAGATTGAATTGATATATATCTCACCCCTTGTGATCATTGCCTCCACTTCAATTTCAATCTGGGTCATACCACACTCCAGTGTGACAAATATCTTTCTTGAGGTGCCAAAAATTCAAGGTCTGATTGTTAAAATGAAAACATCCTTGGACTATAGTTTCAATACTGAACAGGCATTTCACTCAATTCTCTTTTACAGAAAACATGGACTGAAGGCTTCCCTTATTTCTTGAAATAAGACTTCAAATTACTGAACCAACATCCACTGCAGGCACAAGAATACATAAATACCTGACTAGATGAGCTCAAAAATCAAGTCCGTCATCTTATCTGCAATGGATGTATAAGAAGCAGATGCAAGAAACCCTGCAGATATGGATTGGGCTGAAGTCGTTTCAGTCCCTTGTAGATAAAAAATGGTTTTAAATCCTGATGATTTTACAGATCCTCTCCACATGGTTAACAAGCATATGTAGAAATGCTATTTAACATTATCTAAAAGAGATCTTGAACATGTATACAATCTTCTACACAGCTTCAGCAAGACCCTTTTGACAATTCTATAAATCTAATAAGAAAATACATATACAACGTTTTATCACTTTTGAACATGACCTTTCAATTGCCCCATCTCCTCACCTTCTACAAAGCCTCCTGCCTTTTGTAGACCAGTGTAACTTCATGATATTCCTTTCTACTTTGCCACCCCCCCAATACAATCTAGTCTGTGCTTTGCCATATCTTTATTTCTTTTTTAAACACTTTTTAGTTCTTTTTAGAGCACCTGTTTTCATGTAGGTGAAACCTTTTCTCCTGAGAACTCTGCTTTTATGGTTATAAAGCAAGTTAGATTAATGAACTCTTGCGGTGTATTTACTGTTAAGTTCATTATGGGAAGATATCAAATACAGGTTGTCTCCCCTAAAGGATTTTACTGCAGAAATGCTTCTTTTAGCACACTGTAACTGAACGACAAAATAAATAACTTTCTGCTAGGGGAAAGAGCATTGGAAAAGGGAATCCATCTGCCAACTAAAGTTAGTTTAAACTAGTCATCAACCAAAAACATGCCAGACTTCCACTCCAAGCATAGAAGATTTCAGTCTAGTAAATGTAGTAATACATCTCACAGCATTGCAATTGTTGTTTTCTGATGTTAAAAGTAAACTATGAATCACCTACTCCTCAGGCCTCTAATGCAAACATCTTGGAAAAACATTATGTAGTCCCTCAAAACCTTTGAGTGCCTCTAAGCACCCCGGCAACTACTTCACAATATATCATCAAAAATTCACTTCCATTTCATCACCAGAGCGTAAATGGCTAAAGCCATAAAGCAGTGTACCATCTCTGCCTTACTTGTACCCATACAGATGAGTCTTTTGCATAGGACATGCAAAAAACCATCATTCAAAGGAAGTCTAAGATTGCACTCAAGCAACTGTGAAGTTGCTTTCATCATTCCTGAGGAATCTGCTGGGAAAAGGCACTTGGAGAGGACAGACAACAAAATAATCTTCCATATTCAAGACCAGAGAATACCACAGACCTACAGGTCGCTCTGTGTGGGTGACGATGAAAAATGACTGCATTTTCCTCGTCGTTACATTCAAGAGCATTGGCTTGATGGGAGTATGGATTGACAATAAACAAATATTTCAACTAAAACCCAAGTTTAATTCTTAACTTTGTGTCTTCAAATTCTGAAAACAGTAAGCTGCTACAATACCAACAAAATGATATATGAAGCATCAGAAACAATTCAACTAAATGGCATAATGATCCAGAACACAAAAGCCAACTTATAATTTTGGAGGGTCCCCGATTTTGTTAAATTTCTTTTTTCTCTTTGTTAACTCAACGGAAAGTGGTCTGACTTTCTGGAACATGGCACAAATGACGAATAATTGGATTACTGCAAACTACCAATGGAGAAGCACAGCACACTGGTGGGACTACTCTAGTGGACGTCCTTGGCCAGGCATGGAGTAGTCCCAGACTCTTCTAATGTACTGCTGGAGAACATCACACTGTTACATAAGATATATAATAAATATAATGATCCCTGTTACACGAGTAGCATCATGATAGAAAAGAAGCTCCTTTTTCTCCCACCCCAAGATTCTGGTCCTAATCTCATTGATGAGACAGTCAGACCAATTTGTTTGTTTTGTTTGTGAGCATGTTTTGAGAAGTGGTGAAAGTGCCAGACAAGCTTATTAAATATTTATACAACTTAAACATTTACAAAGTGGCTTAAAAACATTTAAGAGTGTCCCTACTTGAAACATCTTGATTCGTATTACCTTAAAAGTAGTTGCATGCTGCCGCAATTACCATACAAAATCAGAGCTTCTGACACTTTAAAATCATCTTACCTGCCTACTAGTACTGCTATTTATCATTTTCATTCCCACGTCAAAAGGCAGAAGTTCAAAACTGCCAGAATTTGCAGCCATTTCCAAATTTTATTTAATGATATACTTGTGTTTGTATAGATCCCCTATACAAAACCTGTTCAAAAGTAGTCTTAATAACGGCATAGACTTACTCCAATGCAGAATTCTGTGCTGTATGCTTTGGCTTCTTCATGTGCTTCACAAAAAATTTGACCTTTCTTGCTAATTTGAAATTCTAATCAACAAGAGGTTCAAACAGAACTTAAAAATACCTTGTAACCTTAAGAGATGAAGGTGCTGCAAAAATTCTCTACCAAAGGTGTATTATCTAACAAGGTATGCGTGAGTCTATATGCAGCCTTCTGTGCAAGAACAGATTTTAACATATCTTTAAAAGGTGAACATATCTACAGGATATCATACAACACAGCAAAACCAGGCAGATTAACCAGCACGGAAGATTAGCTCGTGCAGTGATACATGCTGCTGCAGCACTGTTCAGAATAATTGGACATCATTCCCCCAAAGAGTCTAGTAATCCCCAGAACAACGTTTATGCATCTCCCCCATCCCTTCCAACTGGAAAGATGACTTAATGTGTTGTAAATGATACTAACAATAAAGCTATTTAAAAAAGTGTGGAAGGGCAATCTTTTTTTTCTTTTTTTCAAGACATGGAATAGGTAAGAAATGAATGTAGGAGTATAACAAATAGCTACCAAGATCCTGAAGACTTGCGCATCGAGTACCTCAGAAAACACTTGTTCTCTGGATTTCAGTATAATCTAGCTGGTTCCCCTAATATTTTGGAGATTGTTCAAAAAGAACATCCAGCAATGGAAGGAAGTAAAAGTGTCCTACAGTCCAGCCTAGCAAAACTTCCAGTGCAGCTTGTATGCACTCCTGTTTTACAGTATAAAAATATGCTAGTCTGCTGATATCTTGTATTATTCTCCGTCTAGACAGCTCCAATCTTGCATATACTCTAATTATCTCTTCTCTCTCTTCTGTGGGGAATGCTCTGCATTGGCATTGTCAGATTTCATTACACAACTCAAGGAACATTCAGTTTTACTGACATTTTCTATAAAACCAAACCAAACCAAACCCCAACAAGTAAACAACAAGCTTTTGGAAATAAGTGAGCTAAACTGTTCTCCTGCTTCCTGTTCCCAGCTTTGCAAGATGTCATGGTCTTTGATTAAGTGCTAAGTAGTTCAGAATAACTTGGCTAAGAATCTTATCATTCCTTCCCAAGGGGAAAGGGGAGTAAGCCACATTATGGTGAAGCTTTTCAACCAAATAGATGTATTTATTACAACTCCACAAAACATAGCTTGAGGCAGTCCTTTCTATCATTTCCACTCTAAGAAGAGTGGATGAGGAACGTTAACCTCTAGGTGCTCAAAATTAGAAGTCTCTAAATATTAATGCACAGTATCTTAAAAATCGCCCTCTCAAAGCATTTCAGTTCCACGTTCCCTCACAAACAGCACAGCTGCAAAAGATTCAGGAAACACACAGTAGGAAGAAGTGTACATAACATTAACTTATTTTTCTAACCATTTGCTATGGTCACTGCAACTTGCCTTTCAATATTTTCTTCTTTATATAGATCGTCTGTACTTACTCATGACTACCAAAATGATCAATAACTGAATCAAAAAGAGGAAAAGAAAAGAGGTGGTATAAGACACCTTAGAATGTTTCTTTTAATCTGCCAATCTGTCCCCGGGACTGGATGTGCACTTGGAACTTCCATCCTGCTCTTAAGTCAGTCATAATCTCAGGTTTCATGCTAGAAGCACACAGCTCCATGACATCTGTGATGCTACATAAAATTTTATGTCTGAGACTCAGGATGCTTACGAGATGCTGCAGATTCATTTTGTATTTCTAATACTGGGTTTATGTTCAGGAGAAAAGAAAGGAACAAAGATTTTTTTCTTCCTTTCTTGCTGTATTTTGCTGTCTACCACAAAGAGGGTAAAGCAATATGTATGAGCATGCATTAGAGACAAAAAATGCTATTAGTGAAAAAAACTGCCCAGGAAATGAATGGAAGAAATTGTATACAAAAGAAAGATGACGTCATCTTAATTCTGTAACAGCCACTGGACAGATATGGTTAAAGATTCTGCAAGAATTCTTTAGACTTCAAGGCAAAGACTTTGTATTTCCAAGTTTAGTCATGAAAAACCTGTGTTTCAAAGTGTCTTCTGTCTGTTTTCTCGAAGATCGTAAGCCTGGGAAGCTGCTTTAGGGAGCACGCAAGAGATGCAGTTTTGTACTGTGGAGACTCTGCAAACAAACTACCTTTTATCCCAATTTGTGCTAATCTCAAATTCACTTTCCTATTTATCCTACTACCTGCACAGAAAGCTGTCAAACTCTTTTTTCCTACCCACTCCCGTCCATTAAACGTGACACAAATTTTGAACGGAGAATTTATATCACTTGAGCACATGCTGATTTTTTAGGGGTTTTTTTGAATCAACAATTCTTAAGGAGGTTCTACATAAGACACTATTCTACTCCTTGACTTTGGAACTAAGAAGAAGAACTCAAAAGAAACAGTTTTCTCCTGTTTCTTTAAAGACAGTGTATTTGGAGTGGGAAAAATTAAGATATGGCACTCTCCTAGATTCAAGTCCTGCTTTTGCTCTGGTGGATACCAACTCCACAGAAGTAGGGAGCATCTTCAGGAACAGAACTGAGGTTTTCAGGAAATTATTTCTGCATTTCAAAGAATCCTCAATGAATCAAAGTAATAAATACAGCATACCTGCTTTGTAACAGTAAACTGCAATTAAAAAAAAGTTTGGTGTGGGTCAGATCTTACTAAATACTGCAGGTCTCAGTCAGGATCATATCTCAGTTCCGCCATGTACCACAAAATAACGGTGGTTACATCTTTTGGTTTGGACCAAATATTTGCCTTGCTCTACAGAACACATGCACATTAGAGTAACTACTTTTACATCACAACTTCTTCACCCCACTGTGGATTCATGAGTTAAGGCCAACATCTATCAGAGACAGTCTAACGAGCATCTTTGGTACATGATTACTCCCATGGATACAGCATGCAATACTCATTTCTGAACTGCTTTATACCTCAGAAGTCACTGACCTACACATTTCATCTGTTTTCTACCCAGAACATTTAGATTTGAGAGTAGTGTGAAATCTTCTAAAAAAACCAAAGTCTCCTGAGAAAGGGCAGGTGGATGACAGAGCTATCCTAGCATCAATGCAGGGCCTTGGTGCAGAGCGTTAGACGTTTTCAGAAGAGCTAGGTAAGTATTAATACTTTGAGAATTCTCTCTACACCAAGCCCACCTGAGCTATTACACTTCTCCCAGAAGCTGAGGATTTAATTAAAAGCCAAGGTGTACCCACTAATTTAATTAAAATAGCAAGCAATACCGAGTGATTCAATAATTTATGTGTATCATTTTGTTTAGGCCAAAGAAAATGCAGGAAAGATAAGGCTACTAATAAAGAACTGGAATGAATAACGAAAGGGTCTATACTAACATGCTGTACGTGTTGTGTTAATTCTAACTGCTCTCCTAGATCCTGCATGTATTTTGATCTCAAATCATCACATGCTGAATATGATTCCAGGTTTGACTTTCAGTATATTTCCCAAATTATATTATTTATGCCTTGGGTTTAAGTAGCTTTCTAGAGGTTGCACCATATTGATCCGCAGTCTGACAACAGCTACACTTGCTGGCCAAATCACTGAGGAGAAGCAGCTCTATTTCTTTTAAACCTAAACGAAATTTATTTTATGTCTTTATCCCCTATTTACACCTTATGTCCAGAGCACCTTAGATTACACATTCTGCTCCACGCAAGTCTTCTACTC
Organism: Phoebastria nigripes; assembly: GCA_035582835.1. Lineage (NCBI taxonomy): Eukaryota > Metazoa > Chordata > Aves > Procellariiformes > Diomedeidae > Phoebastria > Phoebastria nigripes. Next base: position 3,314,104 of record JAYKAV010002921.1, on the reverse strand, counting down.
CTGGAGCCTCCTGCTATCCATATCAAGAGTAATTCTTCTTCTAACCAAAGGGAAATAGAGCTCCATTCAGAAGCTCTATTTATACCATAAAGGAAAACAAACGCTTAGAGTGATGTACACTTCCACCCTTCCCCTTTTTTTTGGGTGCAAAGACTTACACAATATTCCCTGCTCGTGCGTGTTCAGAATATGGCAGGACCCCCTGTACACCACTTATGCACAGATTTGAGCAACTTTCAGCAACTCAGGAACATTTATCGACTGTGAACACCTCTGTAGGTAAACATTTTCATTTCAATACATACAAAGATACAGTTAAATAAATGTATTACTTTTAAAAACCTACTGAAGAAAATACTATACCTTAGTGATTAGAATATCCATAAATACAGATTTTCAGCTCTTGAAACTTCCCTCCAAGGCCAGAAATACTTAATATCAAAAGCCCCTGACACAGACTAATACTATTCTTATAACTTTCGTGAAAACTGATGCACACTGATCTTTATGCCATTTCCCTAGAAGGCCCACAGCAACCTAGTAGAGAACTCTAGCAGCGAACCAGGTAGTCTCAAATTCCAGTACCTAGCTTTAACACTTTCTTATACCTTAGATATGGAACTTAAGACCACAGGTGGCATTTTGCTTTAGGTAATATTTTATTTATTTAGTTTGTAGCAGGGAAAAAACCTCTAGTTCCTGGAAAGAATCCTGACTTTTCAAGGCAAATTTTGACAATTCCTTTCAATATCCTTTTTCTCCTCCCAGTTCTGATGCAGCAATTGGTGTGATGTTTTTTCCCCACTTATTCCTATGAAGAATTTAGACTTTCACCAACAAAATTCACTGGGCATCATTCCTCCCTACCTAAGCTTTTACTTCATGGTCAGTTGAACTAGCTAGTAACGTTGCTTCAGGATTTGTCAGATGATTATAGCATATTTTTGGGCCTTCTGTATTTACTTCAAATATCAAGCACATTAGTAAAATCAGTACTTAGGTGCATACCTATTTGTTAACGTATGGACAAATATGTTTGATTCGCTTTGAGGGGGACAGTTTCTAGGCAGTAGCTTTCCTTTTGAGAACAGACCGCAGCAGCCTCCTGCCGACCAGCAGAAGCTTTCTAAGTGCACAGTCCTATAACGTGTGCCTGTGAGACTCTGGACAAATAAGAACACTGTAAAGAAAGAATTTTGATTAGAAAAGGTAGAGCACTTTAACCTTCAGAAATGTTTCCTTTAACAACTGGCAGGTAGGTGGCTATTATCTTCATTTTTCTGGTAAGAAAAAAATGACTCAGACTGAGCAAATTACTTCCCTAAAGGTACTGAAAGAGATGGAATTAGAAATAAGATAGTCTCAGCTAGATTTTTACATTCAAGTTCACTAGGCCATGTATCTCTTGTGCATACAGGACAATTAAAAATTGCATCTTCTTTTACTTTATACATATGCTTCTTTCTTCTGTAACCACAGTACAGGTACGTATGGAAGAAGACACCTAATGTGGCACACCACCAAAATGCTTATTTTTTTCCTCATACTGTAGTATGCCTGCAAAAACCACCTGAAGGTTATATACTGAAGGACCTTCAGTAGTGTCAAAATAAAAACTGTTTTTTTTGTTTTGTTTTTTAAAAGGAACATGCTAACTTGTTTTATTTAAGGAGAACTCGAGGACTTAAGAGACCGACTGACCCATTTCAATTACACGTATTGATTGGGACTATAGGAAGGTAACTAAAAGGCTCAGTATATGTTACTAAATCAAGAGAGCCGCCTGTTGCAGAACTTTAGGTAGCACAGTGGAAGAAATCAAAATCAGTACCTGCTGTAAGAAACACACATTAGTTGAACAAGCTGAGGGAATATGCTAGAGCCTTTTCAAACTGTATTTCATGATTCCTAATTATAAGCAGACCATGAACTCCATTTACACTTTTAAAGCTGTGGACAGCTTTTCTAAAGCCTAGACACTGAAGTGTTTTTCTGGGTCCTATCCTTGGAACCTATGATACACCAATTAGTCAACTGCTTTTAACTCTTTAATTTCTAGTATTTTCAGAATACATATTACTCAAAGACCAACATTAGTTAACAGCTCCTATTCCCAGTCTTGGGATAACATCTTTGTAAAATAAAACAAAACAAAAAACGCGTTTGAGTTTGAATTCAAACTTCAATAGTTTCTCTCTCTCTCTTTTTTTTAAAAAATACTTGCAGCAATGTAAGCGAAGATGCTAGGCATTACTGGAATGGCTCAGGCAAAAGTACTATTCTGGGAGCAACTATCTTAAGAGAACAGTCAACAGAAGACAGCTGAATATGGTACATCTTAAGGCCTGGCAGGAAGACTTGCCAGAATTATAGTATGTAACCAGTTACTAATACAATTTATTTTTCTTTTAATACTTCTTATTTAACTGGTTGACTCATAATCTCCAAAAGCAGTGTGCACACTTAATTTCAGTCAATGGAAGTACATCTGTTATACCAGTACATGATCATGTGCTGAAGTCATTTTGGTTTGTACCAGATAAACCTTATCCATCTAGAAAGTGAATTTACCAGTGCCATTACAAATTCTTCTCCACAGAAAAAGATTCCATGGAAGTGGAACCATGATTTAATATTTTACCGAGTTTTAAGAGAAACATTAGTTTCAATACATGTTGGACTACTTTGTACAAAGATGAAAAAGTTGTCAGAACCTTTTTTTTTTTTTATTGCTTATCTATTCAAGTTTCTTTCTTTCTTCCTGTCCTTTTGAAGATAATTTCTAAATTAACGGAGTAAATCAAATCATTCCAAATTTATTCAGCACAATCCAAACAAGCGCCTCATCTCCTGTGTTTATGAACGAGCAGCTCTGTTACACAAGAATCTGCAGCTGTTTTTCTTCTACCTGTTTTATTATTGAATCACAGTGACGCTGCCACAGCATCTGTAAAAAAGGTACAGTCTCTTCTGTGTGGACACATTTTGTTTCTGATGGCTAACAGAAATGCTCAGTGCTTGATATGAGTCTGTTCTTTTCTTCCTCTTACCCCTCTGCTTCGTGGAAGACCAAAACAAAAGTAAAGCAACGGACACTTTTAGATAATCCCAAGAAAAGAATTCCGCCAGGTTATTACAGATCTATACAGAACTAAATTAAAAGCACGGATGTGGAAAAACAGGCATAGTAACATACCAGAACTCTGTTTTATACTTATTAACTATGCTTATGCGTTTATGTGTATATATATACATGCATATATATACATAATATGAGATGAGTTGCTGAAATAGTTTAGAGGGTATGTTTTGCCAAATACTTAAAAAAAGTTTTGTTCCTGTCCCTGCCAAGATTACAGATTTTTACAACTTGTTTATAATGCTTTCTCATGGTGGTTGGATCTCCTGTAATCTGCATTTACTCATTAATGTTTTAAAGTCCTTTCCATTGTTAATATTATATGTATATTTTTATAATTTGGCAAGCACCAAATTATCTTTAGAATGCACCAGACTGAAGTCAGGAGATGGTTTAGGATGTAGGGTATTTTGTAAGAGATACAATGCCAGTTTGTTTTTAACGTTGTTCTAGTGCAAGATAAATGTGTTCCCCACGGGTTTATTCCCTCATCACCTTAAGGTCAGCTTTCCTTTGAGCTACCTTTTTCAAATGACTTCTCAAATTTGTAATTTTGTTCCCAAGAGTAAATTCCCTCATGATCACTGTTCACATACAAAGGAATGTGGTGAACTGATATCTGTATAGAAATTAATCTGAAGACTTCACATGCATTTCTGAACATAGGTTTTTTGATGAGCTGTCTTAAATAAGTTTTTTTCTCTTGTTCTAATAATCAACCAGAGTACCTCTGTTTCTGTCAATGATTCCTTTCATCTACCTAATAGGTATTTATAATTGCCTGTCCCATTGCCCCTATTTTTTCTGTTAAACAAACAGTAGTCAATGTAGTTAAACATTCATTTACATGTTTTTTTCCCCTCTAGGCAAGTAATCTTAAGATTACTCAAATACTTAGTTTGTTGCTTTACCTCTCTATTTTATACTCTTTCACAGTTCAGCTTCTCCTTTATCTTTCTTTCATTTTCCTATATGAATGAATGTCATCCGAGCCAACTGTACTATGCAACATGTACTTCTTGTAGTACTATAGCCTCTTTTCTTTATTTTTCCATTCTTCCTGTCCCCTCCTCTAATCTAAGCAAGGAATGCAGAATCTTAAGTGTTTTTATGCATTAACCTTATGAGAAACGAGCCACAAAGTAGTTGGGTACAAATTGAGTTATCAGCTATTCAGACATCTTGATTTTCTGTGTTGCTAAGCTGTAGCAAGCAGCTTGCTATTAAACTTGTTAGAACTAGAAACCATTTTATCAAGACAATCTTACCTACTTTGATCACATCTTGATGAGGCATTTCACCAACTTCTAATAAAAATTTAACATGGCATTTATTCAGTTTGCATTAAAGTCACATTCAGCACCATCTCCAACAAGCCCAGCACATTGTATACTGCAAAGACTAAAATCTGGGTCCTCCTTCTAGAGACATGCTTTAGTAGTTAGATCTCAACCACAATGAGCAGTGGACAGTGATCTATATGGATAAAGTTATATCCACATAAAGTTCCTAACTGATTAGGAAGGAAAGTTATGCCCTTAAAAAGGCGCAGTCTGTGGTGTTCTCCAACAACGTGCTACGCCCTCATTCCACGCATTCAGCACAGCCAGGCAGCACTCTGGCTAACTGGCAAAGTTAGACTCTCATTTCCTGACTCAAAGTCTTCCTGCTGTAGAGACCATTTGTGAATGTGCATCCCTTCAAATCAAGAAACAGACAAACATCAATACTTGCCAACATCTCACAAATAAAAATTACAAAACAACACGTTTTGCTTTCACCCATGCCTGAGGTTAGTAGTTACTGCAAAGTCTCCATCAAGAGCAGCGATGAATACATAACTGTTCAAGCCTGTCCGCATTCTGGGAAATTATAACTTGTTACAACACAACCTAGGCCAGTAAAAATCCAAGAAAATATTTTCTGTCCACACAGGCAAGAAATACTGCTAACAACTGTTTGATCAGATTGCACCACAACTGAGCAGTTATTTTTTAATACAGTCTGATCAAACTGGAAGGTTTCAACATCTTCCCATCCTATTAAGCATCTACTCTGGCCAAAGAACACAAAAAACTTACGATTCCTACCTGAGAAGCACACAAACAAATCAGCAACATCTCTTTTAAGGCACTGCTACTGGAAGCTAAAGCCGGGCTTACTTTCCAGGGCCCATTATCTTGGCCACCCCATTGATTGCCAAGAGTTCTGGATGGGTGGAGCCTGAGCTACAGACGTGTCCATTAGGATGTGGCCTACAAATAGCAAACCATTCTACACAAAAGCTGCTGAAGAGCTGGCACACTGTCTAATTTTTCTTTAATTGCTGACTAGGACTGGATCTAACAAGACAGATGTGAAATTCCTTTACTGATCATCTAGAACATCCTCGTCCGACTTACGCAATTCCAACAATAGTGACCGCTACGGATTTCTGTGTGTTGGCTTTACACAAGTGATACCAGAACTACTTTTTGCTGTGAAATACTAAATCTCTGCCATAAAATTAAGCTATGCTTTCTATACAAGTAATTTCTATGGCTTAGAAGTTTGCTGCTCAGTATCTTTTAAAAATGTACACAACTTTATTTAGTAGCAATATACATCTAGTCAAGTAATAAAGGCAGGGCCCATAAATTTATAGTGTAATTTGCAAATAATCAACCTGTCTTTTTCTAAACTACATTTCCAGAACTCTGTGTTATATAGCTACTTTAACTCACAAATTCGCTGCCCCTAGTTTTAAGGGAAGTCTGTGGTAACCATCTGTTTATCACATCACTGAACTGACAACTTAATTTTCAGATCAAGGATCGACTGCTTACGCTTCCAGCAGAAGTGCTGTAATAGAATGTAACTTGAAGAATATGATTCCTGTAATTCGTTGATGATGTAACTGCATACTAAATCTGATATTAAATAAATACATTATTTCAGTACAATTTTTATCCATCATAAGACACTAAACTATTGAAAGGCCCACCCAAAACTAGAGAACATCGCTGTCTGGAAAACATGCCTGGTGTAACTGTCATCTAGAAACGTTTCATAGGAAGCTGGTTTTGTCCTAGTAGTGTTGATTTAAAGGTTATCCAGTCAGAGAGGCACAAAATGAGAATTCATTTTAAAATTTCTCTTTCTCACTGAAGCTTGCGAAGTGCATCAGCAATTAACAATTCCTATCACTTCTCCCAGTTTGCCGTGTGAAAAGGCTCAGAACTCGTCTTACAAATTGCTCTTTTGAAGATCAAAGGGAAGCTGAATTTGTCTGTGTGCGCTCTGGATGAGTTTGTAATTTACTGGAACTTGCAGAGGAGGCTTGGCAGCACACTCGTTTGACAGCCTCAGGATACAGGATTCAGGGGAGCTCTGTGACTCTTCCCTTCTGAGTTCCTTCCTTGCCTTTAATTGGCACCTCATTAGAAATTAATGAAAATGACATCCTCTGTTCTTCCTGCTCCAGGCACAGAACACTACAAAAAGGCCCATCACAATTCATAACACATTCAATTTATATAGCAATGGCTCTTAAGCATTATTTATGAGATGTGAATTTCTTGTCAGCAGTTAATAACTTGTACAGAGTGGAAGCAGAATGAAAAAAGATTTTGAGAGTATGTGTGTACGTGTGTATGAAAATAAACAAATCTTTATACAGGTGAAAAATGTTGTGTTTGAATTCGAAGAACCCTTACTGGAACTCCCTTCTCAGTAGTGAATTGTTTTTCTTCATGGCAAAGCCTTGCAGCACTGCCAAATCTGTCTAAAATTCCGTGTAGTGTCAAGGGAATGAGCTCAGCAGCATCACCTCTCTCTGGACAGGTCTTACAGGAGACAGTAGAGCCAGTACAGCAGTTTCCCAAAGATCTCTGAATTTGGTGTAAAGAAGCAGCCCACTCTCTCTGTCCCCTTTTTAAAAAGGTTTTGCCCTGTTGGACAAGTCCCAGTTACGCTGGATTAATATCTGCAGGTATATTAAAACATTGTCCAGTATGTATAGATTTTTCTTTCCACTATGTCTCACTAAAAATCTCACTGGAAGAGTCACCAGGACACATCAGCAAACAAGGAGATGATTTCCAGTACTTTTAACATTAGGACAGGAAGGTGTGTAACAGCAAACAATAAAATTGCTGTTCTGTGGAGTCTTAAAGAGTTAATTTGGATTTTAACAACAGTGTTTCAGACACAGCTTTGGAACAACATAATATTTATGTGGTTAATCCTTTTTCTTTACATCCAAGCACACACACACATTTGTCCTTCTAAAGATTGTGTCTGCCTTTTTATTGATTCTGACTATCAGAATTTCTTTTCATGTTTAATGTTAAGGTTTTTTCCACGTTTTTTCCCATTGCTTCAGTTAAGGATTAAGATGCCAAGAATTAATAGCAGTGGTCCAAAGTCCAGATCAAACAATGTTCTACCTTGAGCATTCCTTTTGAAGAATATACACGCTTATTTTACACCAGCTGATTATATTTCCACCACTTCCAGTTAAACACGCATCATTACCTGTGCTTCACATTATGACTAAAAGGATAACCTGATCACATATGGATTTAGAAAACATTTTGAGTGAATGAGAAATTTTAACATATTTATTCTGTCCCATTTCCCATCACCCCGTCCCCAGGGTTTTTGATCTGGCTCGTCATTCATGACCTAAAGCAACCTAATTTTACAGATAGCAGGGCAAAGTTAGTGAGAATGGTTTCTAAGGCAGCTTCTTTAAAAATCACAAAAGCTACATGCTGGTACGTTTTGGTAAAGCGGTTTAGGTGATGTGAAGCTGAGACGACCTGTCTTGCTCAGTGGTAGGGTTTTGTTTGCTGCTTATTAATATTACTATTAAAAGTAAGTAGTGCAGGGTATGCCTACTTTCACATCACATGAGAGCATTTCATTATAGTTAACACATGTACTGAATACAGTATTAATGAAACATTATAGCTGCACAGATAAACCAAACATCTCCAGTCTTTTCAGCCGTGTCGTAAACATGAAAATAGACTCCTGCTTCCCACTTCTCTCATTAAATGTGCGGAATATAAATGTTGATTATACATCCTTTAAACTATATAGGATGCAATATGTAATGTAGGAATGCAAATTTTCATTTCCTCACTTATTGCTGAGGAACTCAGAATTTTTTTGTTTCATATTCATGTTTTATTAACACATTTTATGACTTAACAGAAATATTTCCATAAAGCTGTATATATCCAGTAGAAACAATTTAAAGAATAATTCCTACAACATTTATATTGCAACAATGTTGAATTATGGAACTACTTCAAGAAAACTTGAGAGGAACCAACTAGATGTATGTGTCATCCAGTTTATGAAAAAAAAAAAAGGCAGGTCTTATTTTATAATTTTAAAAACATTACTAATCAATGGAAGGACTTTTAAAAAGTTGCTTTCAGCTTCATTGCTCTTACGTAGCTCCAATTTTGCAGAATGCAGGAAAGATTAATGATAGAACATAATCACCAAGTCATCTTTTCTCCAATTCTCCCCAAACTTGTAAAACTCTCTTGCTCCCAATATTAGGGAGGATTCTTCTATTTCAGTCAGGCACCTGTGAGCAGCCTCAGTCATCTGATATGTGACAGCAGCAGACCAAGAGCAGAAACTCCTGCCTCTACCATGCTGAGCAGAAAGAGCCATACCAAACCGTGTCATTGATAGTGCTGAATTTCTTCAGTTTGATAAAAATCTTACTGGATACTTCGCAGTATCCAGACACATGATTTCCATAACAAGAATTTCAACATTACAGCTTTTGATTTCATGTTTGGTGGCTTCACAGATGACGTATGTTAGTTCTATGGCAGTGCTCCAATATATGAAACAAAGCCTGCCTCATGTCCAAAAGAGCACAACACAACAGTAATCTCTAAAGGTTGAAGACAGACAGACGCCGAAGAAAAGAACAAAGCATAACATGGAATCTTTGCATCTTTCTATCGCTTCTCTTCACTTGATATTAGGTATTCAATATAGAATTCATTAACTGGGTCTTTGTAACTAGCTTAGCCAATTCTTTCTCTCCCCACTGCTGCTCGGAAGGACATGCCTTCTGTCCAGAAAACATTTTAATACAATGTTCTACATTTCACAGGTGCAATGTGAATCGCACCTATTGTCTGTGCAAATCCTTTGGAAATTATCCCCCTGCTGAGACACGATGAAGTAACTTCTTACTTTACAACAACAAACTTATCCAAATGTATCAGTACAAGCATGGTCAGAGAGCGCAAGTGTAAACTTTCAATACAGGATTATACGAACAAATAGTTAGCAGGTAAAACTACCATGTGCATTATCACTGGGTCTGATGAGCACGTTTAAACCAGTTATGAACACAATCGTTCCATGAAGGAGAGAGCATCTCCTCTGGAATCCAGCCACATTAATTATCATTTCAGAAAGATTATTTGCATGTAATATGAAACCCCAAATTAGCTGTCTGCATGAGATTATCATCCTTAATTCAATTAGCTGAACAGTGCCATCAACTTCAGAAGCGCCAGGTTGGATGATCTTAAGTGTGTGGTGAACAAGTCTTCCCCCCGAACAGCTAACTGTGAGAATGAAAACATTTTCAGTTAGAAATTTTTTGGGGGGTTTAACTTTTTAATAATAACGTAATTATAAAACGCAGAATGTAGATGCTGACCTATGTTCCTTTAAGCTCTGTAAAAACTTTGTCATCTTTGCGTATTTACTGATGTACTTTGTGTTTTTTCTCCCGTCAAGTGGGTATGACGTTCTCCTGCCTTACAGGGACTTCTGAAGCTAAATTCGTTAACATCTGAGATCTCTTGAGACAAGGCAGTACATCAAGGCCAAAGCTTTAAAGGGGAAATTAGACAGGAACTAATTATAACTTTTTGCTACCAGTGGAAGCTACAGCTTCTGTTTAAAGTATCTTTGAAAGATACAAAATGCAAGTATTCTCCGTATTTCCACCTCTGATACGGATCCGAGCTYGGCTGCGTTAGAAAGCCGGACGCTACTGACAAACAGTACTCACCACAGCGACATGATCCCAGTTCCTGCTGTACTAGCTCCAGTTTTGTTTGGCACTGGAAGCATCGGCGTCTACTCTTCTGTTTGGATCGACTGGTTTCTTCAGGCCTGTCATTACTGTCATCCAGTAGCCGTGGCCGTTTCACAGGAGAAGCCTCACTCTCCGACTGTGAATCTGTTGTATTCACAATAAATATTTTAGGAAAAATATTAGAACTTCCTTGCTGAGGCATCCCTTTGGGCAGATTGAAGGTATATTGCTTTCAGCTGGAGTCACCACCAAGCAGCATGATACTTCCTATTCTATTGCATATACACATTTTCTTAACAATCAAAATGAGCATCAAGTAAAGGAAAAATTATCTTTGTTCCCTATAAGAACCCCTTCTGCTGGCAATACTGAATAGAAAATGAACTGATTAGCTTCCTTCCAGCCATGGCTGGGTCATAGACAGATACATGTAGAGTACACACCATCCTAAACAATTGCAGGCTTCATCTGTCATCTCATTTAGTTTCTCCTGTGCACCTTCTTCGTTCTCCCTGCACAAACTAACTGAAGTAGGCTGCTCATGAAAAACAACTGAACATGGGTTCGACCTGTTTCCTCCCTGGGCAGGAGGGAGATTTTTAAGGCACAGCATGTAAACTACATCTCTTATGACTGAAGGCAGTACATGAAAGCACCATACCGTGCTTCCCTCTCTTTCTACATGGGTAACAATTTAAATGTAAATTAGTATACACCAACAATACAAACTCAAACAAAATAAGCCCAACGTGTACATGCATGCTATAAATTCCAAGTGCTCAGCCATTTTTAAAGAATTAGTCAGAATACTATTTGCATTAATAACTTTATTAATTTCACCTTATAAGAAAACAGTGTGTGGAAAACCTTAAGAAGTTAAAGTTCAGGCAAGTGTTACTTCAGGTAGTGTAGTGCCTTTTTTTTTTTCTTTCTTTCTCCCCCCTCCCCCGCCTTTACAATGGAGAGTATGTTGACCAGGGCTCTAGAGTAGCACATGAAATGCACATTACTGACTGGAACGTGGGATGCCCAAGCCTTATTTTTGTGGCATGTCAGAGGCAGTGGATTTCAGTAGATCTGCCGCTCTGCAATCTGAGTCAGGTCAGGCTAGAAAAGACGTTTTGCACACAAACCTGTGCATAGCGGAATCAGTTCTGTATTTCTTTTTAATAGAAGCTGCAAATAAATTTAATCCAGACTGTACTAAAAATTAAATTGTTTGTAGTAGTGTTGCAAGGAGACTAACTGCTGAAAACCATTACTGCAATCAGTCAGCGTTCTAGTGCAAGATGGCGATCAAAGGCAAAAAAAAAAAAAAGCATTAGTTCAGTTAAGCCATTTTGAAAGGACATCAATCCAACAAATAACAAGATAACTATATCTTTTTGGCAGGACGGTAGCCTATTGAACATGTTTTACCTTTATTTTAAGCTTCCATTGCATGGAGTCCTGTGCTTATGGAAAACATGTCTACTTTGTGTTAGCTGTCCTGGATTAGCCAGGAAAAGATAACTGCCATGGCTAAAATATTGTCCATATCCTTGTTATTTCAGTGATCTTATCCGATCTACTGCTTATCAACATTATGCCTTTCCTTGACCAAATATCTAATGAAGGCAGACTAGGAATACCTGCTAGCCTCTCCCTCTGGGGTGTGCTCTATTAACTTTCCCTGGTTCCTCTCATGCAGTATATACTAACCCACTTTTCTTAGCTGTGTTTCAGACCTTGTCTCACGGTGTTCTTCCAGTTGTTGGACTCCAGTATTACAGCCATTACGAATATACAACTTAGCTCACTTGGGTCTACTTTATTTCTGTCATACTGCTCTTGAGATATGCTGAAAATGCGCCTGGCTTTTCAATAAGTACAAAGTCCCCGCATCTCACATTTAGTAGAAAAGTGAGCTGCTTTCTGCACAGTAGACAGGTCATAAGTTTTTATTAAGCTGCAATAATTTTATCTGATGTGTGCCTCAATACAGCCTTCGTTTTGATCCATGTCGTAGATTACAACTTGCACCTTACAAAATACGTCTATTAGGCCTAAACCAACATTCAGTATGTAACATACTCCACCTCTGCATGGTCCTGCCTGGCTGTGCAGGACCCTTGACAAGGAAAAGAAAGTAGTGTATAACGAATTAATACAGTTATGGAACAACTAGTCCTGTCTTAAAATTAAATCTCTGCAGAAGATCATCCAAGAGAAAGATCCTCTGCACAGACTGCAGAGATCCCGACTCATACTCCAAGGCAACAGTCCTATCACGCAGACGCTTGTTTTCAGAGTGCCTAGAAGGGCAGCCTAGCCTTGAATGTAGTAGGGTGCACCCTTCAACAGGCAGCTTGTGTACTGTAACCTGGCTGATTCAGGGTTCAGCAGAAACCTGTTCCAGGCCACCTTCTTGCCGAAGATGGGGAAATACACGATTTGTAGTTTATTCATTACTCAGAGAAACAGATGCACTGCTATTTTGAAATAGTTGCCTCCCACACATCTTTGCTTCTGGAAACATAAGCCATTCTGGTACTTCTCAGAAGTGAATTTGGCATTCTGAATTAAGCCAATGGAAACCATAGTGGTCTGCTTACAATAAAGTCCAAATAAGGGATTCATGTGCATGAGTCAACCAGTATCTAATCAGTTAATGAAGCCATGTGCCTTAATGAGAAAAATAGCTACTCCAAGTCAGGCTAGTAGTCCTATAATTAAAATATTTAATTATACATTTCCTGTTAATTGGTAATGACTAATTGAATATTAACATAAGTTGGTTAATATGATAGAAATGAAAATTTAGGTATCTCATTTTTTCAAATGCATGTCTTTTTGCCATAAATTAAACAGTGTTAACACTGAGGTAAAATTAGCCTGGCTTTCAGGGACAGTACCAGCTGTCTGATCACTGACTGCACAGCACCTTGAACACGCGAGCATAAGCTAATACTCATTACAAAACACACCAACAGTACACATGCTTACATCTTCTCATGGGCAAGTACACAGAGCAAGGAGAAAACACAGATTAGAGATCAGAACTTTTAGATTCAGTCCTGCATGCATTTCTTCCAGATCATGTTGCCTTGCATAATACTGACACAAGCAATACAGGACGCAAAATAAATCTTCCAGCACCTGGAATCTTGCAACATTAAACTTCAGAGATCTGATAGCAAAGGAAATTGTCATGCAGAACTTTACTACCTGGATTGCAGGAAAAAAACCCTAGGAACAAGGTGAAGTGCTGCAACTGGACTCAAGAGTAAATTCTCAGTGTGAACTATTAAACAATCAAAAATGGCTACAGAGAAGAGGATTCTTTCAGCCAGTGGCTGACAGTGGCTTTCCTTAGAAGGATGGTTCGTGCAACAAGAATTACTTCTTGCTTTGCTTTTAAGAAACATTTTCCACACTCAACTTGCATTTTAGCATTACACCTGAACCAACAAATACCCAGCCTGAGAAAAAAAGAAAGAAAAGAAAGCTTTCCTTTTACCTGCAGATGTCAAAAATCATAAAACTTTTCTATAAAAATGAAGAAAAACAATAGAGATGAGACATCCCCAAAATTTCACAAAGAAATTGCTCAGCAGAGTAACTGCCACTGACACTCTCCCATCACAATTTTAATTCAGAGTTAAGAAATAAGGATTCTTCTAATCTATATCTGATAGAGATTCTTCTAATTGTGGTGACTCTATCAAACTCTCATTTGAAACGAGAGAACGAAGTAATTCAGCTGATCAAGACTGAAACTGGCTTGTCTGGAAACAACAAGCAGAGTAGTGTTCTTAAAAATTCTGTTATGTCTTGGACAGAAACTCACATTTGTTCCTTGCTGTCACTGTTCTTGTCTTCATTACACACGTTCTCCCCTCAAAATTTTCCAAATAAATGGTGTTACGACTGTCAGAGCTGAATCCCACTCTCTTACTTTCCTGCCATGGACGAGTTTGCAGGCTGCATGCACACGCCTTCACTAACAATCATGATGGCTCTTCCATGGCATTTTGGGGAGAGGGTGGGAAGCTCTAAGCCCGGCAGAGACGTGGGCTGAGAAAATGTAACAGGGAAGGAGGAAGGAAGGAAGAGATGGGAGAGCAGTAAGAGAAAGAGGAGCCCTCCTCTGCTGCTGCTTGCTTCAAGAATGAGATGAAATCTGTTTAATCTCTGGTTTGATGACAGCTTTTGAGGCACTCACTCGGGTTTTTTTTTCTTTTCATAAAGAACCCATCACACTGACAGACTGACATTTATGTTCTCAGCTGCCTGTGCAAACACCAGTAAGAGCAATAATTAATGAACCCTCAAACATCACTGCCATCTCCTCTGAAACTATTCTAAAAGGAGCTTGAGCTGTTAAAACCTCTGTCCATGAAGAAACTTGCATGGTCACAGACAATAACTATGTAACAGGGATTAACTAAAGTTTGAGCATATCTTCTTGCCAGTTTCTAGTTGTGGTTTTTTTTTTGGTTGTGGTTTTTTTTTTTTTTTTTCTCCTTTTGTTTTTTTTGGGTTTGTTTGTTTGTTTTTTCTCCTTTATTAGTCCATTTTTAGATGAGGGATTACTTAATTCCCTGGCATGTTGACTATGCATTAGAAATTTCATCTAGAGGAAACTGCCTCTTTCCTACCACATTTACCAGAATCATCATTTAAAATCATCTCCTCTACTTCAAATGAACCTAAAATTAACACAGTTGTTCCAAAACCCATTTGCTTGTTGACTATTAATGAAGAGACAGAAATTCAAGATTAACATCTTATGAGCCAAGTTTGGCTACTGCGACCACCTCAGTTCCTCCCTGTTGCTGTATAATGCTGTGGAAACAGTTATTTTGAATCTCTGATATTTACAGTGAGATGAACATCTCGTCCCCTCATGCAATCAAGACTATCTCAAAGCTGCGTCAGAAACTTAAGCGCGCACCTCTTTGGAAGTACTCAAACTCATAAGAAATTAATTTCTCTTGTGAATTCACCTCAATTTTTCTTAAAACACTACAGACAGATGTCTCAAATTCTTACATAAACCCTTCGGTAACATTTAACCACACAATCTGTTTTCTAGTATCATCGCAGTGCCCTTAGCATCACCATTTCACTGATTTATTTCTGCCTGCCCCCCYCCYCCCCCCCCCCCCGAGTTTAAAAGCAATTGCACTAAAACTCATTGTCCCTAAACAATGTGGAGTGAAGAGACTGTAGGAATAGTCCCTATGGAACTCAAGTCCTGTCAGCCCCTTCTTTGCCTCAGGAGGCTCCCTGTGAAATCACTCTGGAGACTGTAAATAACCCCCAGAAGTTGCATTACAGAAGTTATTATTTCTACATCAATTACCAAAACCATCCAACAGTAGTTGTTTCCAGCCCTAATGAGTAAAAACAACCAGCCAAACAACAACAAAACCACCCCAACAACTTTTAGCCCAGCTGTTTGAGATACGTAATGGAAAGAGTTGCTGCAAGATGTTTCAAATGTGAAACATGACTGATGTGCTTCAAACTCTGCCAGCAAAACTCTCCGTCCCCCCCCTTTGCAACAGAGACTAAGAAAAAGGCTTCCGTTACAGACAGTGACTTAAAATGTTTGGGTTTTTTTAATGAACACTAAAAAGCAGCAAAAAAATGAAATTTACCATGTATATTGCTTTGAGTGTAAGCATTATTTTTGAGCTGAACAATAGCATGGCTTAATTTCCCCAAAATGAGAGCTGGCACACAATGCATGTGTTGCAAGGAAAGAAGAGGAGAATCAAACTTGTGCAGTACTGAGCACTTTGCTAGCACAGTGAGCTCAGGCATTTGTAAAACACAAAGATGAACACTCCAGAGCATCACAAAACTCGTGTACGTGGCTAACTGACAGCATGTCTTACAGCGCACAAGTACAGTGCTATGCTTAAGCAAATATGTTGCCTAACAGCATAGGGCTGTGGCTGAGCTAACACAACTAACACAGCCTAGCAGCTCCAGCTGACTTGAATCCAGACAACCTGAGACACAGGCAAGGCAAGGTGGGTCCCCCGGCCACCAGTCACCCCCCAGAAAGCAGCCTGGCCTGATGCGGAGGGGAGGTCAGCCACAGCTAAAGGTTACTTCAGTAGGGACGCTGATTTGCCTCGTGTCACATGTGTACCCCCTCCAAGTACTAAGCTGCCAGTTTTCACAAAACCTGCATGTGGAATTAGTGTGTTCAAGACCTTGATACCTTTGTGAAATTTGATTAAAATAATCCAAGAGATTCAGAAGTTATTGCAGGACAAACTATGGGGGCCTTATTTCCTTAGGAAAACAGGCAACTGCCCTCCGCCTGCCCTGTGGTTTACGTGCATCAACCTAATTTGTGTTCCTTATCACCAAACTTCAAAACTTAACACTCTCTAGTTAAAATTTTATGTATGTGTGTGAATGAGTATTAATGCATGTATTACTGCTGGCATACGACATCAGAAAAACAGAAAAATGTGGGAGCATAACCATATAATTTTAGCAACATTCCACTTACACATAAGAAAAGACTTTTTTACTGTAGGGGAGACCCGACACTGGCACAGGTTGCCCAGGGAGGTTGTGGAGGCTCCATCCTCTGAGGTGCTCAAAACCTGACCGGACACGGCCCCCAGCCTGCCGGAGGTGACCCTGCTCTGAGCAAGCAGGTTGCACCAGACGGTCTCCAGGGGCCCCTTCCACCCTCAGCCATTCTGTAATTCTGAGATTCATGGATGGGAAAATAAAAATTTAAAAAAAAATAAAAAGAATAAATAAATAGATAAAAATTATATACTAATTCCTTCCTACCTCTCACATTTTTTGTTTTCCTCTGAACCTGCATTGTTGGTACTATCATCCGTCAAAAAGGGAGTATACTGTACTGCAGTGTAACTTAATGAGGCTATTAACTACCATCTCTAATGAAACGGAAGAGACTAATCTAGTGCCAGTAACCCAGATGAATGAAATGCATGTTGAAAATTGTATGACAAATAGTGAGCTACATAGGCTACTGCATGCATTTTAGCTAAGTTATAATAAGAAAAAGTGTGAAAATGCCTATTATCCTTTCTTGTCAATAAACTTCATAATTGCTAAATTAAGTGAAAAGCTAATTAGTTTTCATCTCATATTTAGGCTCCTGTACTACATCTGGTTTATAATTAAATTCTTGCATTACTCCCCCCTACACTCTCTGATGTCAGCATGTCTTTAGTTAATGGAAATATTCATTTATTTCTCAAACATTTTTACTTATATACCCAATTGATTCAAACAAGTACATATTTACATGTATTCAGGCACCTGTACTGTACAGTTCCTTTGATGGATTAACTTGGGGCATTTCAATCAGTGGAAACATTTCCTAAGGCAATGGCCACCCCTATTGCTGCTGGCTGAAAGAAGGGCCTTGTTTGTTCAGAAGACGAGGCAAATGGGGTTCCTTTCCTGAAATTACACCAACGGGCCAAGCCTGTAAACCTCCGGAGCCCACAACAACGGATGAGTTTGTGGAGAGAGAGCAGGTTGGACAGCCCTGCTGAGCTCTCGGCTTGGTGCTCGCAGCCCATCTCCTGCTACAAGGGTAAACAGCTGAAGAACATGTTTAAAAACAGCTGCTGACAGCAAAATCATACACAGATAGCGACTGCTAGTGTGTGCAGGCACAAGACTGAATTCTCGTTGTCTTGGTTACTGGGGGCAATTTATGCAGTGTAGAAGCTTGATACTATTCTCAGGATGTTAAGGGAAGCTGTTTTGGGTTGGTTTTTTTTTTTTTTTTTTTTTTTTTTACTAGTCTGCATATTTTATGCCTCTTTTAAAAATGATAGCTATTTTTTTTTTTTTTTTTTTTTTTTTAATAGCTGACAAACAGCATCTCAAGCCCTTCATATATTCAGACTATTACAAAGAACGAACCTTGAAAAAGGCAGAAGAGAAAAAAGGCCACAATGCTAAACTCACTTGTTCTTAAAAAAATATTTTACAGGTGTCAATTTGAACTTATTTTCTCATTACTAAATTATGTATTTGAGCAGCATAGGGTTAGGGCTGGGAGATTCTAGTGACAGTTAAAGTTGGAGAACAAATGATATCATAAGTGGCCTGAATAATCAGAACAGGATTATTAAGTGAAGGAGTAATGCACAAATACAGATAGCTAACTCGAAGAACAGAAAAACAAGAAGGAAGAAAAAAGCTGTAACACAGGAATATACATGATGAAAAAGTTATGAAGGCAAATCATGAACATCCTGGCCATTCCACAGCACCTGAAGTATTCAAATACATATATTTACATATATGAATATGTACGTACAGACACATACAAATAAGCTTACACTGGTTCTGATAAAATGGGAAATTCAAAAACGTTCAGCAGTATCACAGTTTTGTTTTTGCTGGCTTTCATGAGAGCCCTCTTATGCTTTGTGAAATTCTCTAATATTGGATTAACAAGAATAGATAATGCTATAAATATTGCCTATTCGCTAGTCAGCTCAAGAGTGCATAAATAAGCAGTGCTGCTCTGCTTCAAAATCCTAGTAGTGTACTCCAGCTGTGTCCTCATCAATCAGATGGTATATAGTATTCAGGAAGGTAATTCTTCAAACTAATAGCCTAAAACCAGTTCTATATAGAAACTACTTGCTCTGTTATTTTTCATTCATACACTGAGTTTTTCTTAGTACACCCTTCCCCCCATTGGTGTAATGAGGGATTTCCAAGGCTAAGACACAGATTCAGAAGAGGAACTGTAAAGAACTCTTGCCTGCTAGCAGTGAAAAAAATATTTTCAATATTTATCTTTCAAAAAACTTATTTGTCATTAACTGCAGAACCTCAGTGATGCCATTAGCAACAGAAATCTTGCAATGAGAGACTATAATTCCAAGGACTGTAACTGATAAACGTTAAAGAAAAAACCTAAGAGTGCTTGTATTTTGATAAAAATTTTACTGAATGCATTAAGAGTAGGTTCTGAAATGTACAGCTAATCTATCTTCAAAAACCACTTGGTTTTGATTCAGTTATTTTAAATAAAGCTTAAAAGTCAGTTTATATTTTGATTGTGTTACTTTTTCTAGCCATTTTTGTGGGGAAAAAACAACCAGCCCTGGCATGGAAAACAATTTCTGTATACCTGATTGCTGTCTACAATACATGAGAAGTCAGGCTGGTTTACTGGGCAGTTCTGACTGTTTTGAAAGGAGGTATTTGGGAATCACCTACACTAACCTGAACCAAAGCCCAGATCTACACAAAGGGAGAGGTAAAACAGATCAGTGAAACTCAAGAGGATGCAACAGTACATGCACTGTCCTGTATCTCACATCCAGCTCTTTTTCAACCCTCTTCTGCCCCAAGATGATGGTCTCCTTAGTTATCCCCTGAAGTTTGTGTTACGGAAAATAATTTGGAACAGGAATAGGGAAAAGAGGTAACTTGTTTGCATGACAATTCAGTGAACATACAAATATTTATAAAACCCTCACTTTGTAGAAAGATACACTTTCCCCTGTGTATGCTCAACAGACTTAAGCATACTTCCAAGAGACTCTAAAATTACTTCCATATATTTTTAAGGTCCTTATGAAAATTAATATCTAAATGGAAAATAGTGAAAACTTGTACTGAAAAGCTGTCTGATGCTCACTGAAATCATTAGTCAGAGGCCTTCACCAAGAGTCAGATGAAACCTTTGAGGCACTGCCCTCACATCAAAAAGTACAGCAGTAACAGCATCATGGATTAGCTCCCTGCATGTTACATGTGTTTTAATTTAAGGTAGTAAAAAAAAAAAAAAAAAATTAAAAAGCAAATATAAGTGGCTATGTGGTTTTAAATATATTACAGGCCAGTTATTTAATGCTGAACTTGTTAAAAAAAACCTCCAGGGCAATAGAATAACTAACTTAAAATTATAAAAAGCTGTGTCTCATTTGCTAAAGCATACCAGTAAGAAAGTTGTCTGATCCGTACAGATCAGATCAAGGTGCTGAGTGCAACACACAGAGGTGAAATCAGTTCAATTCTTCAGGCTGACAGGAGCAGAGTTCCTCACAGATTTTGAAGTTAATGATCTGAACTATTCTTTGCGACATTCTCCACATTGTCTTGCTATTGGGCAAGCCCAATCGAAATTAAAGCAAACCCTAAGCTCCCCCAATCCTGTTCCAATATATATTTTTAATAAGTTTTAGGAAAGGGTTGTAGGTGGGAAATGCAAGACATGTAACCCTGATTTCTTTGCCCTTGAAATTAATGGAGATGCAGTTTATTTAAAGTTATGAGCTGCAATTTTATTATTTGGGAATGGCTTTCCAGCAGTCTGTGGGTGGATGCTGGTAATGAAAAAAGGAATTCAGAGCTGTTGGGAGCATAATGCCAAGTAAGCTTAATAGATGTATATTCTCTAATAATAACTATGTACCTACTGTCAAAGGTCAGTTAACTGATCAAAGAGAGCCTGACAGTTCTGGAAATGAATTTTAAACTTTGAATTTTAAAAGACAATGATCTTAAAAACATACAATTTTGTATTTGGCAAGAATTTCACCAACCAGACTGAAAACCACCTATCAAACCATAGAGAAGAAGTGGTGAGAAAGTGGTGAGAAGGCGCTAAGGGCAGCAGCACACATTTTTTCAGGACAGGAGAGTATCTTATTTACCGAAGCGCACTTCGCTTATCCTGCTCATGGCCACTGCTCATGACCCTGCTGCAAAGACCTTTCTCCCAGCTCTTTGCTTTGCATTGACCATACCAACTCTCCCACCTTTCCAAGAGTCTCTCTCCTGGCTCTTCTCTGCAATGCTTGAGGCACTAACCACTCGCCTGTACTTCCAGAGCCTACCTGCCTCAGCTCTCATTAAGAGCTATGAATGCCATTGAGGTTAGACTAAATACCTTTAATCACTCAGATCATATTTGTTTTCTGTTAGTGTCATTGAAAAAATTAGGTTGGAAGGGATTTCTGGGGGTCACCTAGTCCAGCCTCCTGCTTGATGCAGAGTAAACATCAAAGCTGGATCAGGTTGCTCAGGGCCTGGTCCAGGACACGTTCAAAAATTTTCAAGGACCAAGATTTCGCAGCCCCAGTGCCAACCAGAGGGGAAAAATCCCTTCCCTTGATCTGCTGGCTATACTCTTCCTAACACAGCTAATCCGAAGACAGTGTTTACTACTCTCCTATCATCTGGTACTACCTTTAATTTGACATTCAAAATAGTTTTCCTACTGGCTTACAATTCAATGCGAACTCCTCTCAAGAGATCAGCCTGTCCTCTTGACTTAAGCACATTTTCCTCAAAGTTGTTCTACTTCAAATGTGGTCTTTTTCATTATGGGATTCAGGATATGGAAATGAAAACAGATGAAAAATTTGAAACAAGAGCAGCAAAAAGAGATAAAGACAAGTGAAAGCTGAGGAATGGACTTACAAGTAATCAAAAAAAGTCTTAAACAGGCTATTTGGTGAAGTAAGAACGAAAAAGGAAGGTTCAAGGGCATATCTGAACAGCACAAAGGATAAGAGAAGGTGAATTTGGGTGATTTAAGATGATAAATAAAGTTAGTAGGAGTAACAGTTTTAAGTACCTGGAGGACATTCTTTATTAGGATGCTGGACTTGAAAACTTAGACTCTGAATGAACTGACAACATGGTACTGATCTCAGATCATTGGGAGTATTACAAGGTACACAGAGGTGTGTGTCTCAGCACCTGCTGGGAGGTTATACAGGCCAGGAGACCCTTATTCCCCATCCCCATATGCATTTTGATTATTATTTTTTAATTCTGTTGTACTGGGGTTTTTTTCCTCCTCACAAGGGAGGAAAAGCTTGTTTCTCATAACCTACGTACCCCTTTATAACCAAAATCTACTTAAATTGGTACACATTTCTGCCTCTCACACTAGCATACACCAAATCCCACTTGCTGCATGAGGCAGCTAACTACAAAGATACACTGCTATACCACACAATGGGAAAGCAGCAATCCTCTGTTTCTGAGGTCTTCCTGTTGTCTTTAGAAAGAATGCATTAGTAACATGGAGATCGTAAGTGACTGCCTTACATGCTGTTAAGAGAATTAATCTGAGTTAGTACAATTTTGGGGAATACAATGTTATAAAATGAGAAACATTAATAAGCATATAAATTATCACATTCACATACTTATCCTATTCCATAACAGTAATTTTATTTCTTAAGGCCAGAAATCCTTTCATGAATGGCTTCAACAGATTGATTAGAAAAAGGAGTTATTCCTAAGTAGGAATGACTAGCGTGTTTTATAAACATCTTCAAAACACCGTCTGTAGGTATTTCTAATTCATCTTTACAGCATGTGAAATAGGGCTTCCACAGTCACATTACATTTTTTGTCCGTTTGGCCGCTTCAACTACCTAGCTTCCTCACTTCATGAACGATGCAAAGGAAAGGAACACCTGGGAACCAGTAAGTATGAAAGTTAATTTCAAAGAAATACCGACTATGAAAAGGATGAGTTTCCATTCATCTCAGTTTAGTGTACTTTAACAGAGGCAGATGTAAGTATTCCTGTCCTAATATCATAAGATGATAGAAAAATAATCTATTTATTTTATCCTGGCTGTACTGAACAGACAAGGATAGGAGTCACTGTTTTCACATGCTGTCATGCTGCTGCACACCTTTTCATTTCTGAATGTTGTATTTTTTCCACTACTCAGAAGGAAATTCTCTTCAGAAGTAAACAGCATGAGTGATTAATGTATGAACTATGAAGATACTTACAAAACTTCTCTTTAGATTAAAGCAAGTACAGGCTAAATTTCAAGGCATTTTTTTCACTACGGTTTAGTAAAGAGATGATTTAGATGTCTAGCACAGAAATGTGCTAGACTCTCTGTGATAGATAAAAGATCAAGAAAGACTTTTTTGTGAATATTACCAATTACTGTGCACTAACAAGCAGAAGTTTTTATAACTTAGAGGCAAGGATCATCACAGTTATAGCTGACTTTTAACAAACTTTTTGATATATTGACCCCAAGCCCATCTCTTTGGATTCTCCAACCACACCGGTTATAACACATTTAGTCTAAAACACATGGGATGCATCTAGTGTAAAAGATAGTTCAGGTGACCATAGCCACTATTTTTAATGAATGAGGGTGATTTTGTGAAGTTGAACAAGGTGAGAGTGAAAATAAATCCTACAATTGCAGCAAGTCCTTAAATTTGTTTACAGATATGACTATTACGATCCTTACCATTAGGAGGATTTTAATCTACAATAATCATAACACTTTGCGAAGGCTCTTAGATAACCAGTACTGGCAACTAGTGCAAAGCATATGTGCAAAAAACCAAGCTTAAGTATATGTTCTCAAGCTCCTTCAGGCAGGAGAGGAAACCAATCTGTCCATCCAGATAGATATGGAAGCACAGAACAGATAATACAACACATCACAGAAATAGGCAATAAGATGAGATAGTAAAAACCCATCAACATATATCATCTGATCATGGTATGGTGTCATCTCCCAGCCTCTATTAGCTCTTGCTGCATCACTGCAAGTCCCAGACACTTTATCCTGTTTATAATTGCTGATGAGCAGTAATAAGGCCTCCATGCCTCAGCTCCTGTCTGTTCTACTTCAGCGCCCACCTATTAGGTTATAACTTTTATTTACAGCCTTGCTTGATGCGCTGTTCTATTAGTACAGCTGGAAACTGAGCAGGGGGAGGGGGGGGGAAGAGTGTCCCTAATGGGCACTATTATTGCCAGGGCTGGGTGATTTATTATGCTGCTCGAAGGCTGTTCTATCATCACTTTCCTGTCGGTGAGAGAGCTCCAAGAAGGTTGGATTTCTAACACAGTGCCCTCCAGAAGTCAAACACTAAAGAACACCTTAAAAGTCCCTTGGAACACCAATGAAAAACATACCTCAAAGTTGTTTTAATGTTATAAATCCCCTTCAATAATCTTTTGTATATTTTTTGCTCAGGAGCAAAACACTTCAGAGCAATTAAAAAAAATAATCTAATTAGTGGTGTACCAGGTCTTTTTGTCCTTACTCAGCACATAAAGACTGATAAAAAATGATCATACAAAAGTAATGGTTTCTTGGTTTTGGCTCTGGCTGAGTTTGTGTACTTCTATCTCTACAACCTGCCTTTTCTATAACTCCTAAAAGGCTTTCCTCTCAATTGCACAGGTTCAGCCTCAAAGTGTTTAGATTTCTGGCACTGCTACAATCAAGCACACGACTTAGTATAAGAACATCAATAAACCTGAAACTTCAAAAAGAACCATACACCTGCTTAACTGCTTTGCTCAAGCAGTGGAAGAATTATTTGCATCTTCTAGACTCAAATTTTAAACTAGAAAAAGCATAGAGCAATGAGACAGATACTGCAATCTCACACAATATAAATACCATCACACCCATCTAGGACAGATATCCTCATAAAATGGGAGCTACCTGCACATATAACTATACAGAATATTAAAGATGCACGTTCCTCGTGAACTGCTACTGAGAAATAAAGTACTTAAAAACTCACCGACTTTATGGATATAATGTATGAATTGGTTGTATCATTACTGCATTTTATCTGCCTGTTTCTACTACCCTTTCTACTGCACAATTAAAAATTAACTGAGAGCACTCACACAGTTCCACCGATTTTTTCCAGGTTTCTTTAAGCTGCACGAAAATGTTTCAATATCTGGCTGTTTAGAATTGAGCATTAAATCATCTTTAAGTTGTACAGCAGAAAAAGAAGAGTAATATACCACTTAGTACTGCACTTTCATGACATGGGCACCCAATATAAATGGGATCTGGATGCCCGATTGACTAGAATAAGCCTCAAAGTATTTGCCATCAATCATAGCATTACCTAACCTATAGAAGCTATACACCAGGCCACACAGTCCCACCTTTTTTCCTGCAAAATCTTCAGACTGCTGGCTCTCAAAAACCTTTCAGGCATCATCCAAATTAATGATTGCAAGGCTTTATTCATTCTTTTCATTATAATCCTTGTCCTATGGGCACACTTTGGAACAGAAATACCTTTTACCACAGCGATGATTCTGGTGAACAGGAGGAGGAAAAACCCTACTATTTGGTGTCATAACATGATTTTTTATCTGAACAGCTCTTCCAGCATGCAAGTTGACAAGTGCATGAGGTAAAAACTCTTTTTTTTCTAAGAGAACTTTTCCTGTGTCTTGGCAGATTTATTGTTTTGATCTTTCTTCAATGGTTACATTAATGCTAATAAAATATGAAAGGTTTATGTCTTCCTTAATATCCTCCTGATGGGAACCTGCATACAAGATAAGTAGGTCAAATATCTAATTTTCTGTCTCAAATGCTGATATATGGCAGACTTCAGGGAAAAACTATGCTTGAAGGGGGAAAAAAATTACACAGATGAATTCCACCAAAACATTCTTCCTTCACAGCTCTTCCAAGCAGAAGAAATGTAGAATACTTACAGAAAAGAGGCTTATACACAATGTGTAGTATTGACAAATATTGCTTATATCGCTTAAATAGCTTCCTAGGAAGGGACACTAAGCTGAAGTGAATGTAGTGTGAAATATTCACCTACATAGTCTGTTGCTTATGCCTGAAGATGTCACACCATTTCTGGGTAATATTTTGTAGCCAATGTTTTCTGTCAATTCCCATATTTATCTGGATTCCGAAATACAGACTTCGAAAACATGGTAATTTATTTTAAAAATGGAAGTTTGCTGAAAATTCAAGCTCTGGAAAAGAAAACTGTAACTCCTGGTAACAGGTTTATTAGTGTAAGGGACTACAAACAAAATATGCAGATCACTGAGCAAATAATGTAAAAAACATTGGGGGAAAATGAGGTAATATAAAATCATTAGGTTTAGTTGACTGAAGATGAAACTTGTGGCGTCAAATTAAGATCTCCTCATTTTCTTGCTAAACACACCAAATGATTAACATACAAGCATGTAGGGACCAAACATTAGCATAAACTGAAAATAAGAGAACTACTGAGCAAAGTTAGCCAACCATTTAATGGATATTTTTCAACTGTCTAGTAGCTTCATCTGCTTTATTCCAAGGAGCTTTTACTGTTGCCATTTGACACTCCAAATAGCGGACTTACTTGCCTTTTTGCTAATCACAAGCACTTTTTTTTAAATATTCATATAGTACTTGCAGTTTTCAGTATCTATAGCATCATAGAAAGCTTTTAAGCTACCCTGCAATGACAACCAGAGTTAAACATTACAACAGCTAACGTACAAAGAAAATACAATTTAGTAATACCATAAGCAAAGCAGATTAGTTTGCAAGGGATACAGTGGCAAACATTCCGTCTTGTTTAGGTATACCTCCATGGCTATGTAGAAAAGAAAATCCACAGTCTTCCTGTTCTGGAGAAGTTGGATCCAGTATCTTCCAGTGCCAAACTTAGAGAGTTCTTTGGCAAACCATACTCGCAGCATTGTCACAGATTATCATGCATTACTTGAGAGGTCTGCACCTGCACCAAGTGCAAGGTAATGTAGCTTCTCTTTAACCTTCCTTCACTGCAGACCAAGCCAACTTGCATCATCACACATTCACTGCAAGCTAACAACATGCATCTATGGAATAACTACAGCTTGGCTAAACATACAGTAACTTGAAACACTTTTGGAAAGAATGACTTCAGAGGAAATTTACCTTGAACTCCTGAAAGAATAAGAGCCCTTAATCAAACAGGAATACCCTTCCTTTCTGCACACTCAATACAGCTCAATTAGTACATAAATGCAAATATAGGCAAAAATTATTTTGGAAACACAGACTGCTAGAACATTAACACTACCTAGACGCCTGCCACTGCCACTCCACAGGAGGTTATGGTTTCCTACAGTGGTGCTGGTGGAAAGGATCGTATGAGGTCTCCTTAATCCATGCAAAACCAAAGTCTAAAAAAGATCTGAGCCAATGCGGGTAACTTGGCTGCCTGCCTGAAGGAGTGCTCACATGATTCTTCGTGACAGATCTGCTGCAGAAGCAGCAACTTCAGCCTGGCAATGACCTATCTTGTCACTATTAACACTAGCTCTGTGAGAGATGTTCCATCTATATCCTCCATGTAGAAATAAAGTCATCGAAAGGACCCAAAGCAGGTAAAATTTAGTCTCAACGCAAACATCAGCTGTCTATACTGCATCTTCGATCAGGGAAAGTAAAGTCAATATACTCCAAACAGTTTTCCACTTGATACTTTGCACTTAAAGGGGGGATTTCCAGAACACCATTACAATCATTAGACTTAAATCAAACCAATTACTCCTGTATGTGTCATGTTTACAAAGATTAACTGAAAACATAGTATATTTATGGAATTATGTTTAACAAGACTCTGAGATGAACTATCTGTCATACAAATCCTCTTACGTATACGCATTCCTGACAGCAAAGCAACAATATTTATTTTCATTTGGCATTCACCAGATATAGTTACTACCCTTGACTATTAAACTATAACCATAGAGCTATATATCATGCAAAATCAATTCCTCGACCCCCACAAAACACATACCTGAGTCGCAAGATCTTTTGGTTGGTGTGGTTAACGAGGCATGAGCTGTACCTGTGCATGGCCCACCTGGAAACAGAGAAGATCATATGTCTCAAAATACCACCTATATTTAACATTTACAACCACATCAAGATTATACTTAGGAATATAAAACGCTGAGGGGCACTTGTCTTTGGAAAGCACATATGGAAGTAGTCTACTATTCTTAGTATTTCTTTCCCAGTCAAATCCGAGTATGTCTTCCACTGAAAAAATAGATGAGAAGTTGGGACAAAAAGACAAGTTATATTATACTTTATAAATATTTCAAGAGGCAGTTTTAGGAAAACACACACTGTAATTGCAATTCTTCCAGTGTTGACAAAGGTATTGTTTATGTCGGAACAAAGCTAGAAACGTATAACTAACCCACAAGTAACGCAAGGGACGAAGTGATCGCTTGCTTCCCCAATGTCAACAGAAACCTTGTCACTGATGCCAGTGAGATAACGACTTTGCCCCTTATCTTGTTCTCATTATGTTTTCAAAGTGTGGCACAAGCATATGCTAACAAACTCCTTCCATGTTTAAGTTTTTTTTGTTGAACTCTGGGCTCTTGCCCACTCGTCTGGGATCTGCTTGGTAGTAAATTGCTTTCTGGCTTTTTTCTTAACATGCATCATCGTTGAAGAGTTCTCCAGAGATCTTGTTAAAATAGCAACCAATTGAGTGTACTCAGCGACTTGCAGTAAAAATAAATGAAAATAAACCCCGTATAGTGAAGCCAAGACAAATTGACAGTAGCACTACCAGTGGTAATAACACATCATAGCTTTGATAATTGGATATTATAAATTGGATGATGCTAGAGAGCCTGAAAGTAAGTTAGATCTTGTAGAGTTTGGCTATCAAAATACCAATAATCAAGTTTACACTGAACTGCTGGTGATATAGTAGTACTATGCTGGAAATACAACAGAGCTTAGTATGACAGGATAACCTTTAACTAAGTCTTCACACCCTGAAAAATACTTTTTCCCTTAATTTTTTTTTTTCAGTCTTTGCATATCTGGAAAGCAGCACTGTGGCTTTGGCAATGTTTTTCTCTTTTCAAATATTTTCAAGTCTGGCCTGGTAGCAAACAGTTTCTTTTTGCTTCTCTCCAAGATGCTCCCCCTTCAAGTTTTTCTTTCATTTCTATTTTTCAGTAAGTATCAGGTCTTGGGTAACTTTGTCCACCCTGTAAAACTCATGGCATTGTAACACTACAAAAAAAGAAAAGAAACTTCTGCAATTGGGAGGGAAAGATGTGAGGAAATTATTTCGGTGCATTTGATTTCAATGAAATGCACTTGGGAGCAAAGATCTCGCAAGTTTTACACTTTCAGTTTCCCAGAGAAGGACTGATAAACTTCTTGAGTTTTCTGTTCTCCCAAAAAGTCCCTCCAGCAACATACACCATTTCATAACCATGCAAGAGGTAATCTTTAAAGGCGTGGTTACAAAGGCCAACGAGGCAGTGTTTGGCCTGCAGGCAAATGCTAAGGCCCCTCACTAGGGCCTGGCCTGAGGTTAAGCTAAGTGAACAGGACACGGGAAACTACCGAACCCAACCTAGGAAATGGCTGTGTGAGACAGGCAACAGCAGGAGCAGCTGGCAGAAGTTACAGACAGTGCTGTGAGGGACAGCTGGATTTTGCAGGCTGGTAAGCAGGGAGTTGGTGAGAAATGGCTGAACTCCACAGGTAAGTGGAGGGGAGCGGTGGGGACCTCTCTGCAGAGTCAAGTCTGCATGTGAGAAGAGCCAAGCTTGCTTTTGCAGTGAGGAGGACTGGGAGGTGTGGGCTGGGTGCCTTCCCTGGCCAACAGGAAACCATCCCAGATGGACAGATCAAGCATCCTGGTATCACCATGTTGGTGCCCGCTCCAGGCCTGACAGCATTGGCAAGCAACCACCGCTTTGCCACAACCAGAAATGGTCAAGTAAGCTCAAATCATTTTTTATAACATATCTTTTTCTAGGCTAGAATATAAAAAATGAAAATATCAGCTTGATTTAGGTTAGCAATACCATCGTAAAACACTCAAAAAAAAATGCCTCGTCTAAGGTTTGGTGCATTTGGTAAGAAAATCAATACTGCAACAGAACCCTTACCAAGTTTTCCACTGAAACCTTTTGGATATTCAAAAAATTACCCAGCAGGTCTGTTAAGTCAGTCTCAACTTTCAAAGACCAAGTATACAGTATTTGGGTTCAACATAGAATTTGGGTAAACAAGATATACAACAGGATGTGGAATATATCAAAATATATACAACAGGGTATGGAATTTCAATGAACTGACTTTAGACCACAGCTGCCTCTTAAGATGCAGCAGCTCGTCTTTAAATAATTTTAGTTACATTCTCCCAGTTTCACTGAATAGACATTGACAGGCATCATCACTGTGGACTATCAAATAAGACTAATCCTTGCAATTATTGCACAGTAAATATTTACACTAGTTGATACTTTCAGCATCCAACTAAATATAAGATCTTTATTTCTCACTCTCTAAAGTACAGTAAGTCAGTATGTATTCTGCACTTCCCTGTGTCAGAGTTTTTCTTTTATTTAATCTTCCCTCATTAGGTATTACTTTCATATAGCTTTGATTTGTATAGCACAGCACCAGAGTTTCAACAAAGAATATCTTGGGATTTCCATGCACGTACACCAGTGCCTAATAACCAGCGAAGGCTGCACGTCCTTTGCAGCACTTCCTTCTGCTACTGTTTTTGTTCCACCATTAAAAATGTCATGCATAATTCAACAGTATGTAGCATGGGCTTGACTGTGCAATTCTACGTGGAAGTAAGTATGTTGAATCTTTTGGTATACATAACGGCTAATACAGGCATCTTTGTATTATTTCAAACAGGGCAGTATATTTCCCACAGCTTTGATAAAAAATTCTGCATGAAAGAAAAGGGAAGTCAGATAAGAGTAGAACACCGGTCCTTCTTGGCTATACACAAAGGTAGGCTTATTACTTAGCATGATTCAGGATATATCTGCACCTTCATTCCCCCAAAAAATAAGTGTTTCAAGGGAATTTAACTGTGGTACATAAAACACTTCAGTGCACAGTGAAAGGCCAGACACGTCTCGCTTCTAACATAACCCACAGGGCTGTAGACTGCTATTTTTTCTCAGCACAAACAAGAGATTAAAATGGAAGAATAAAGATATCTTTCTACTCTATTTCCAATTAACAGATTAAACAATAGCTTCTGCTCCTATTTTTTTTCCAGTGTCTGGTTTCTGGCAGTTGCAACTCCTCTTCCAAACAAAAGCAGCCACTGCCCAGCATAATGTAATCCCAAGAGAAGATGATTAGAAATGCAAAAATACTAAAAGCTACTGAAGAAATTAGGAGAATTGTGAGAATCACTGAGTTTGCAAATTCGAACACAGAATTAATAAAGGATAAAACAAGATCCTTTAACTCGAACATTATCATATATTAAAACAAATGGTCTTGTTAATGTAGCTGCTATGTTTCTGGCTTCTGATATCCCTAGCTTTCTGTAACTTACTATTAATTGTACTCTAAATATATCAATTTGGAAAAACAGGTCCAAAACCAGTTTCTCTGCTAGCTCTCTAAAGTAGTAAAATTTTATGTATTACTTACATGTCTATATATATGTTAATATTGTTATTGTTTACTATTATACACTATTATAATTTGCGTATGTTTAAATTGACCTTTAGAATGTCTTTCTGCATTGTCCACCTCCCTTCCTGAAAGACAGTAACAATTGCCTAGTCGCACCTGTCCTGCAGGACATACCCTGAGTCAGGGTAACTTCTTGTTTCCCCTTCCTGCAGTCTTTGTCAAGTGAAGTGACTCCACTCAGTCAGAACTGCCTGTGCAGGAAAAAGTGAAATACTACGGTAACCCCCCTCTTTCTGCTGTTCGAGGAAGTGCTAAGTTTGAACCAAGAGTACACGTGTAAGGTATATTTGAACAGCACTTATATTTGGAAGCACTTATGGAGCAGAGGAAGAGATGCAGAATAGAGTGAAACCAAGCTTGTACAAGAGTACAATGGCTAAGATTACAATAGTACACTGAAACGATTACAGATAACACAAAAACTGCAAGCCAGCTAATGGACAAACATGAAAAATAAGTGAAGGAGCCTGAAGCTCAGTAACACTTGATCAGAGTGACATAAGCATGTCCGAACGCTGCTTTGAGCTTTCCGTACTGTGATGGTTCCTTCCCAGAAAAAGCACAGCAACTCCCTGCATGCAACGGGCTGGAAGAGGGTAGTAAGTACGAGCTGAATTTCCTTGGACAGCAGTGTTGTAGCCAGGACAGGGAGAATTTCATGGCTATTTGCAATATAGGAAAGAACCCACCTTTGGAAACCTGTCCAAACCAGTAATCTCATTGTGTGTTTCCTGAATTGGTACAGACATAATCCAATTAATCTACACAATTGAGTTTGAAAACAGTCATTTGATTACAAACACCAATACATAAACAAATGGGAACACGAATCTCTAAATTCAGTCTGCACAGACAGAATACACTCTTTTTAAGGAAAAAAAGCAAAATAACTTTACAGCACTTAAGAACTGCTTGTTTGCTGCAGAATGGGTAAGCTCATGATAATTTATGTCATGTCATTACTAAACAGATAAGAGGATCGTATCACATACAAACACATACTTTTAAAATTCTAGTTTTACAAATCTGCCATTATTTATTTTTGTGGATTTTTATCTACATGCAGCTTCTGGAGAAGGAAGTGAAACCTGGACTGCTTTGCTGCTGCTGAACGGCCGGTAAATTTAACAACTATAACAAAGTAAACGGAGACAGGATTCATATTCCACTTTTTTCCCTGCTATTGTCTCACTCTGTTACCTGCTTTTCCTCATTTGTAAAATAGACACGATACTTTCCTACTTTATGGGTGTAAGTTGAAGTGTAAAAATGTGCTTTTGAAACAGGCAGTTAAATTATATTTTTATAAATAAATTTTATGTAACCTTGATAGCTGTGCAGCTCTAGCCGACATTTTTCTTATGTGACTGTGTTTCTGTTTCATGTTCCACGGGGTCCTTTCACTTTAATAAATGGGACCCTAGGATACACTGTCTGCTCTGCAGTGTGAAGCGACTATAAATCAGAGGGAACAATTAACAGCGGTACTATGCCGCTGGTCTTCATTATGTTTCAAAATTATCATGCCACAGATGTGGAAAGTAGTGTTCATTCCATAAATTTACGTGCCAGATCTTTGCTTAAGATGTTAGAAGAGGCAGAAATGTTCTTTAAATGAAACTGGGACTGTAGAGATTAGATTGAAACTTACAGAAAGATCCTCACGCCATGAAATGATGATGAAGGCAACACTTCTACGAGACACTGTTTTGTTCAAATTTCTAACTGCCTATATGTTTTGCACTGGCACCTAATACTAGTGGCATTTCTCAAAAGACAACTCAAATAGCTCACAATTCAATCTGGTCTTATATTTGGAAGTATTCTTGCAAATTTCCAGAGAAAAAGTGTTTGCATCAATACTTAAAAAAAAAAAAAAAATATGTATTTTGTGATGAATATTCAAGAAAATCCAGGTTTGATGATAATCCAAATGAAAAACTGAATTACTGTTAATTTTAACATTAAAAAMARWAMCAAAARRMTCTTTRWAMAWARMAWMWAAWRAAAAMAA